>CABHPQ010146731.1:21446-47758 GCA_902168405.1 Peromyscus aztecus
AGAGAGAGAGAGAGAGAGAGAGAGAGAGAGAGAGAGAGAGAGAGAGCGAGCTAAAGCTTTGGCTCAAGGAAGATATTCTCAAGTCTTGACTCTCTCACCACACTGTCTCTTATGGGAAGGGGGTTTATAAATGCTGCCTCTGGAGATGTACAGTGGTTCTCACCCTTCATGCATTTTCCTTTTCAACTGAGCCTAATTTGAAATTTCACCATATCACCACAAGAATAGAAACTTAAATACAAACAATAAATACTTTGTACTCTAAATAAGAAGTATTAAAAAGCAAATGCACATTGTGATAGCTTGATTATACAGACATAATACAAAAAGGAAAGCTTCACATATTGCCATTATATACAGTTTCTAAGAATTAATTCACTCAAACACAGGTTTGATGTAGCTACCATGCTTATGAAAATTTCAGCATAGGGGAAAGAGATGGCATTGGCTCAATGATGTTCAGCACTAAACAGCTGGCCTTTTCCTCATGCAGGCCAATTCCTTAACTGATTTCTACTTTGCTTCTTAGCAGAATATGTGCATTATTTCTTCTGTTTAGCATATTCATTATTCATATTTCTAAAATCCCAGGATGATTAGTGGCTTAGAAGGCTTCTCTCTGCTCTGTTCATTTGTCCATTCTAATTATATTTAAAGGTGGCATTACATTTTTTTTTTAAATTTGAAACTTCAGAGGAAAGGATCTAATGGAGCAATCAGACAAAAGGATGCAAGCAGGTAGAAGTGAAAGTGTTCTGTCATTAATTCATGACAATGTGAACTTATTTGTGTTCCCTTTCAAGGAGGGATTTGCACTAAGTATCTTTTATCTTGAACAAAGCAGACATTAAGTGCTTGAGAAGAAAACCCACAGACAAAATGTGGTAATTGAACTGACCAAGTTAGGTTATCATCATCCCAAGGCCAGCTAATAGGATCCTAATATAAAAGGAACAGACTCAGTCAAGACAAAAGAGATGTAACTCCTCCAGCTAATACATGAAAAAAGGTGCAAAGTTTCATTCAGTTACATAAGCTTCTTAAAACTTTTAATTAGGGACAGAATCACAGTTGGTTGTATGCCTGGAGACTCCTAGCAATCCAATAAAAAGGATGCAAGTACTGAAAATCTACATACAACCTTTATGTTCCCCTTTCTGAGTTTTCTCTCAGCTTTTCAGTGTAGAGATTGTCTTAAAGATGAAAGTTGGTGCCTTCTGTATTTATTTACTTCTCATAGAAAACTTACCAGCTTAACTTCAGTGGGAGTGAGTAGTTAATTTGGCCATGGTTGTTAGTGATTTCAGTTCAGTCAAAATAGTCAAGGCATGTGTGAGTTTTGACTATCTCAAGTATATTATCACTTGACTCACCATAGTCCTCAATTTTCCTCCTATTGTAGATAAAATTTGCCTGTGTTCAGTATCATAGTCTCTAAATAGAAACTGCCAGCCAAAGAAATACTGTCTAGTAAGTCTGTCCACATGGTGGGGGTTGTATCTCTTGACACACCTAGCAGCCTGGAATGAGGCATGTAAAATGCATAAAGTGCTAATTCTAAGTCTCAATGACTTCCTTTTGTAATTCACAGATCTAAATACTACATTTTGACATAGTTTTGGAAATCTTTAGCTGGAACTTATCAAAATATGTAATCCATTTATTTTTATGTATTTCCATTCTCTTCTGCTTTGATACTATGCTTCTAAATACCAGTTTTCTACATTAATCGTTCCTGAGCCCTTTAATTTTCCTTTAGCTTCATTACTTCCAACTTAAGTAATCATCATATTTAGCTGATAAATAAAAATATATGATTAGCTCAGTTAAAGAATGATAGGCAATCATTGTGTAGTTAATAATTCTTTGAATGAATGTTGTTTTGGTATTCTGGCTCTAAAATCATATTTAAATTGCCAGGTTAAAACTTGAAGTTTTTGTAAAACTTTAGAAATAGACCAATGTTTTCTTATATATTCATGTAACCATGACTGTGGACACATTTCTGTCTATATTTACTTGTTATCTGTCAGGTGCATCACTGTTATCAGAATCTTAGGGATGATAACACCTGCAAATTAAGCTAATGATAGTCACATGACATACAACTTCATAGTTTTGGAAGACCAAAGGTGTGTAAGATCTTTACTCATAGTCCCTGCATTAATTTAGACTATCTGGCAGATGTTGGCTGTATTGATATTGCCCTAACTGGGCTGTAAGCAAAGACGGGCAGATGTTGGATCCATTTTCACCAGCAATCTTCTCTCTTCCCTTAAATTACTCTAAAATGTACTTGGCTTTGTTACATTAGTTCTCCAAACTTCCCTAACTTCATAAGATTCCCCAAAAATAAATATTTTATTAATGATTTAGTATGAGAAATCACACTGCCAATGCAATCTTAAACATTTTTTTAAGTAAACACATGTTCAATCCAAAGTTTATCAGTTATACCAACTACCTTATTTTTATATGCATACCACTTAAAAGTTTCAAATTTTTCCTTTATTGGTCTAAGAAATTTTGTCTACCTAGTCCATTTGTCAGAGCCGAAATCTTAGAATAGTAAATATTTCTTGCTCTCTATGCAATCACATTTCAAGGTTCATAACAGACTTTGTTTAACTATAAGTTCCATGTGTTAAACTCATTAAATTATTCATGATGTAACAGTAGTCAGATGAATAAGAAACTAACTTTGCCACAAGGAAGAAGTATTATAAAATGACTTAGAGTTTTGCTCTGAATGATATTTATATAATTCTTCTAGGGAGATAAGATTAGAGGTAAATTCCAGGTTAAAAAAAAAAGGAAAACATCACATCATCAGCTGCTGTTAGCACTCCATAGAGGGCCCAGGTACCATAAGCTCCTTCCTTGTCCATTAATTTAATACTGTCAGTCCCAACTTTGTGCAGACCCTGTATGGGTAATCATAGCTGCTACATGTTCAGGAGTGCAATATCAGGTTCTCAAGTGCAATGTCATGAATAGCTTTGTTAAACCTAGAAGACATTATTTCATAGGCCTCCTCATCATGGTCTAGCTCTTTCAGTCTTACATCTCTTTGTTCCATAATGTCCTTTGAGTTGTGAAAAGGGTGATGTGGATAGTCTATTGAGGTCTGAGTACTCAATAGTTGTTCTCAGCACTTATGGGCTATGACTTTCCCTTTCTCTGTGAAAAGAATATTGATCAAGGCTTAGGGCAGTCATAGTATATTGTATAAGCATAAGAATTTGGGGGTTACTTAACAACATGACCATTTAATAAAGAAGAAACAATATATTCACTCTTAGGACCTAGGACCTTTTCTGCCACAGACCTTTGTCCAGGTTTATAGTACCTGGAATGAAAGCTCCTGAGAAGCAGGTATCAGGTCCCTCCCACTAAAAAAGTCATTATTTATATCCATAAATGATGCAGCAATACCCCTATTGCAATAGTAGGCACATCTTGCTTTGCAAATTGGTATTGCAGTATGTGATATTCACAAGTAGGTAAGATCATTTATGGCTTTTCTCCCCTTGCAGTGTGCTATCACCTTTCAGCACTATGAAAGCTAGCCAGCAACAAGTAAGTTTCTAAACTAAACCTAGCATAATTTCTTTGTGTCTACATCCAAAAATATGTGGTGTATTCAGCAACAGAGTCTCAATATCCCATTCTGGTCAGGACCCAAGAAAAATATGTCAGGAGCCATGGGACTTCTTCTGGGAACAATGCCTGAGAATAACATGAGTGGCTGTCCTTGTGGCAAGAGCCCTGGAGACCATGACCCACTAGGCAAGGACCTATGGACAGTTCATTGTATAATTCTGGGCATGACCCCAGAAGCATGTGTGCTATGTGCTGTTCTTGCTTGCACTGTGTTGGTCATACTGCTGGGCTGAATGAGTCACAGTATCATGAAGTTTAATGATACATATTTATATAACTGTTCGGGAAAGAATGATTTTAACCATATTAACTTTAAAGAAATATTAAATAGATTGTATCAAGCGTTAATGGGAATATTCAAGGAACAGGGAGTGAAGCAGAATTACAGAAATCCACTATTTCCTCTTTTCTAGTGACTGTGCCATACCCTGAGAAGTAAAAGGAGATGGACATAAGGACAAAGGACAAACTGCAATTAAGAGTCAGTCTCTAGGTTATGTTGCCTATAGGACAAATGGAAAAACTCGATATGCTTCCAGAGGAGATGGACTAACACAAAATGTAGAATGGATTAATCCAGCTCTGGCTGGTGAGTTGGTCATGAGAACCCAGACCCTCCCAGATGTAAATATTAACCACAAGAGACAAAACTGTCTCTCACCCTTCATAATGCTGTAACCGCATGTGCTGCCAACTGAGCTCATTGTTCTACCTGTAGGTGTGCCTAGTTAGAAGACTTCCTTTGTAGCTTGCAAAATTGTTATGCCTCTGATGATAGAGATATGCCCCCAACTGGATCAGGCCCTCTGGATAAGCGATATAATTGATTAACTTGAACAGTTTGGAAGGCATCCAGGCAATGGGACTGGGACCTGTCCTTAGTGCATGAGCTGGCTGTTTGGAACCTGGGGCCTATGCTGGGACACTTTGCTCAGCCTGGGCAAAGGGAGGAGGGGACTAGACCTGACTGGATTGAATCTACCAGGCTGAGCTGAATCCCCAGGGGAGTCCTTGCCCTGGAGGAGATGGGAATAGGGGGTGGGCTGGGGGGAGGGCGGCCCGGGGGAGGGGGCTGGAGGAGGGAGGACAGGGGAATCCATGGCTGATATGTAAAACTGAATTAAATTATAAAATAAATAAAAGAATAGATGGCTACCTTTGGGAGAGTTGGGAGACAGAAGGAGAAAGAGACAAGGAACAAGCTGGTAATTATTGTAACCATTTTTAGAAATGTGGGAAGTAAAATCTGGTTGTAAAACTGTTCATTTAAACTATTAAAATTTATAAATAAAGATGGTTCAAGCTTTCTGGGGCCACTTGTTTGAACAACAACAGGTAGTCTCAATCTCTTCTTGGTACCAATTCCACACATCCATCCCAGGTCAACAAACCCATCTGGAGCAAGGCTAACAGCTGAAATGAAAATAACTTGCATTGTTTGGGGGACTCTGGTGCAATCCTGGTGAACAACTCATAAGAAAGTATGCCATATACGTTAGTAACTTTTCAGTTGCTAATGAACAAGGAATTCATTTTGGATTACAATTACAGAGGGGATAAGAGTCCATCATGGTGGAGGAAACATGTCTGCAAGAGCAGAAAATGGAGAGGTCGCACCTTTAAATGAAGAGATGAAGAAGAGAGAGCAAAGTGGATGTGGAATGAGGCTGTAAATACTTAAAGCTTGCCTTCACCAATGTATTTCCTCCACAAAGGCCTCACCTTCTAAAGGTTCTACAACTATTCCAAGTAGCACCAATAACTGGAGACGAAACATTCAAATATGTGAACCCATGGGGGACATTTCTAATTCAAATGACCACACCATACTTGGCAAGCTGCAGGTGAGGGCAAAGTGATAGATGTGAAACATCTTGAAAGTCTGGGGTAATTATGAGTTCTAGGGAAGTGAATCCTGGCTTGGTAACTAGCCAGCTAAATGGAAAAGGAGGCAAAATCCCAACTAGCAAAACTAATCTGAATAACTATTGATAGGAGTTACTTTGTATTTATTTCAGATGACTCTACATTCATATTAATAAAATTATTTTATAGTTGTAAGAGTAAGTGGGTCATGACTACATTTTTTTCTAGCTTTGTCTTCCTTCTTTTACTAAAATTGTTTCCATCATGTAATATTGCTATTGTACTAGAAGTATTATTCTCCATTACCCAGATCAATATACACAGAATGAATACTTATGCACTGTAAATAACAGGATCCAAATCCAAGTAGCTATTAGGAATTCGAATGTTTTCATTATTCTTTGCCTTTACTTATTTATTAATTCATAAATATTTACTGAATAATTACTGGGAAATGATCCTCTGGTATTATGTGTACCAAATTTTCTTATCTGTATATTTTACTCTTATAATTTACATGAAGTTTTACATTACTTGTTGAAAGAATTATTACCAGTTTTATAAACCGCATTTTATAACCAAGAAAATGTGCAAATAGTAATTGTAGGAATTCATATAGCTGAAGATTGACATAATATAGAACCAAGATTTGAGTTTGGTATGTTGGCCCAATCATATACATTACTCTATCTTCTGTTCAATAAAAATGCTAGTTTCTTGAAATAAATTTATTGAAGTGTTAATCTTATAGCTTCTATGAAAGACCATGAATAAGCCCAATTTGATTTTCTTGTTACTTGTCATGAGAAAAGAAGAAAGGCATGTGGCATTTTCTCTATTTGTTGGAAATATTAAGACATTTTTATTCTGCAGTATGAAAATGCCCTAAGGAAATGTTTGTCATCTTTATAGTTTGTCTCCAAGGTTGTACCTTTTTACCCTTGAGGATTCACTAGAATGACTTGTTCAGACACATCAACATCAAATCACTTCTGCACCATGGCAAAGCTGCTGTTTATTCTCCAGATCCCAGGGGGAAAGATTGACATTGACTGCATTTAGTAGACTGAGAAAGTGCTCACAGGTACCGATACTTATTTAGCATAACCAGATTCAGGCTCACTTAAGCCTGTGAACTGAAAGGTCATCCCACTGAAAATGTCTTCCATTTGTTTTTATTATTCCCCTGTCCAGAACTATTTTGTAGCTCATACATACAATGAGCCCATGATAAAACAGCATTCATTGGCAGCTTGTGGTATAATGCTTTTGCATTAAGGCTTTTTTTAGCATGGCACTGAAGATTACTTTACAATTTAAATATAATAGATTGCCTGAGCTACTTTAGTATGAAAATTGTGAGTTCAGAATGTAGCTAGAAATATTCTTCATGGCATTTTCCATCACTAGTTTCATTTCATGATATGGGTAAAAAATATCCTAAAGTGTTTCAAGTTATCTTATTATCTTCTGGTCTATAGTAGCCTTTCTTTATTTGTTGCTTGATTAATTCATTAATTCTCATTTATTCTATGGATGTTAACATTTAATGAAATTAAATAATGATTTAGTAATACACAAAACAGAGTTGACTTCTCTTTAGAGGAGCAACTTAACTATTAACACAGGAATTATAATTATGACATATGTATTAAACAGTGCTTATATAATCAAGCACTTTTAGCAATAAGACAGGTATAGTGTAATTGTGCTAATAAATTTAATTGTGGATTATAAATGCTTATTAGACAGTCACTAAGAAAACCAATGTTTTGAGCATAATATCTGTTTATATCAATAACTAAATAACACTGTTCCTACCCTTGAGGAGTTTATTGCTGTAGGGTGAAGACAAAAGTGTATGCAGATGCTGGCCATGCATCTTGTTGAGCATATAGAGGGAAACAAAGACTTAGAAGAAGAGGAGTTTGCCTCAAACATACTTAGGTTCTGAGGACTCACGGTGACTTACAAACTAAGATACAAGGAGAGTTAGAGTTCCCACCACCTTACAGCATTTCAGTGCTGCAAGGAACTTGCAGAAATAATAAGACCAGTTCATAAAATTTAAAAACCTCTACTCAGCACAAATTATAATAAAGGGAAGGAGACACTTTGCAAACATTGACATTGTATACATAGATGGAAGGGATCGGTAGTATATAAAAAGCTCTTCATTAGGGCTGGGAGGTGGCTTGGTTGATATAAAACTACTTTTTTTGGAAATGCAAAGAACACTCTTCAATTTAAACAAATGAGCAAAGATCATAAAATACCATTTTAATAATAAATACAAATAAAAACTGAGAAGTGTAAATGGCACGCACAATAGGAATAAAATCTCAATAAAAATATAATAGTTGAAAAGCTGAATTAAATATTGGTGAAAGTCAGAAAAAGAGTTTCTAGGAGATCTACTAAGAAGAATGAGAAAAAGATGAAATTTTAGAGAAATTTTGTCCAAGTATGCTGAAAATTAAATATATGCATAGCCTTTGGCTTGGGAATTCTAATGTTAGAAAAATATTTTAAGGTAAATAATTAAGCAATGAGACAAAGATTGAGATTAAAACTATGAAGATATAAATGATTTAAAATGAGGTAAATAATCATTAATTATTTTGGAGCATGCTACAAATTTTATCATAATTATGTTTATATAAAAATAATCCACTTATTTTTTTATTTTTAAGATATTTTTCAGAATTTCATACACTAATACTTATTTAAACCATTTCTACCATTCTCTCTCCTCTGAAAAACTCTTTTCGTGTACCCCCAAATCAAACAATGTAGGCTATTGTTGTTCTTGGTTGTCCCCAGAACTTGAAGGTAAGACCCTATTGATGAAGACACCACATTCTTTAGATGCAGTCAGTCTGAAATTGACCTGAAAATCTCCTCTCTGAGGATTAACTCTCAAAAGGTTGATGATAGTCCTACCCAGCTATGAAGCCTATGAGCCACAGCAATGACCAGCCCAACAAGAGATGTACAAGGGTGCAATAATGCCACTTACGTCTTGGGGGCACCCATGGCTGTCTAATTTGAGCAGGGCTTAGGGACTGCTCAAAACCGTGTTTTTAAAATGAATCAGCAAATAAGATTTGGAATATCTGGTGGAAAACTCTGGAGTTATCAAAAACTATTTTGCA
The DNA here is from genome assembly GCA_902168405.1 of Peromyscus aztecus. Lineage (NCBI taxonomy): Eukaryota > Metazoa > Chordata > Mammalia > Rodentia > Cricetidae > Peromyscus > Peromyscus aztecus. The sequence goes on from CABHPQ010146731.1 coordinate 30,131, forward strand.
CATTTCATGTCACATGTATAAGTGAAACAAATTTCCAAACTAGTCATAGTACAATCCATTTGAAAGTATTAGATATTCACATCCATGGAATACCATGAAATAGAAACTCCAAAATATTAGAAATATGGTGATATTTTAGATGGTCCATCTTACATCTTTAGTTTCTACTGCTTTCTTGAGAATAAACGTCTATTGCTTACATGATAATTTAATATATTCAGGTTAAAAAATGAAAATTCCAAAGAAGTTTTACCACTTTCAGTTAATCTGTATTGTCACTATAATTTTCAATGAAAATTCAAGAAATTGACAGTAGTGGCTTATTGGTAAGAATAATCAAGTATCTATTTAAAATATTTGCTTTAAAATTCCAAGGGGAAATATTTATTTTTTAAAACATAGCTTCACAGAATATATCAAATTAGGAAAAGGAGGATAAGGTAAAAAAAGTGAAATACAGTTATTAATGAGAGGAACGAGGAAAACACAGGTAACAGTATACAAAAGCAAATGAAGGAAATCAAATCAGCTATAATTTTAGGTAAGTGCATATGTCTCTATGTAAACACACAAATCCACCTTCAGAGGTTAAAAGAGACACTGTGGGACTTCTTGTGTTCTCCAAATACTAGTAATATTGTTTAATGGTAAATTTCACATTAGAAGGATTGTTAAGGGAGTCCAAACAAAGACATTTTAGTAGAAGGCATGGTTTGAATTTGGTTTATAATAAAAATAACGTGTAAGTTTCCAGAATGACGTCTATTCCATTGGCTCCACCTGTTGCCTGTGATGTGTGTATGTTTGTTTCTTACTGCATTCTTCAAACTTTTGGATTACCCCTGTCACATGACTGGATGGTTACATTTTACTGTGAGATGATGGAACCAAGAGTTAAAGTTACCTACATTCATTGTAACTCTACACTTCTTGTGTCTTTTGTCGTGCTGTTGAGAGGCAAACAGCAATTGATCAACAATAAGCAATCCAATACCTTGAACCACAAGCCAAGGAAGTAAACATGACTTAAGATGAAGCAGTACTGAAAAATTGTTAATTTTGTATCACAATTGTAATAAACTATGATTCCTTTGAATACAGAAACTTATTATTTGAATGCAGGGTGTCACTAGTTTTGAAGTTACATGAAGATTCAACTGGAAATTGAAAACCAATAGGGAAGCATGTGAGTATGTTGAAATGGAAAGTACATCCCAGGTTTTCAGAAAAATGATTTTTATCAGTTTTGAGAAGATATCCACAAAGGAATTATATAACATCCTTGATAGTCTACTTTCAATTTTAAACATTTCACAGTAAGAATTAATTGATTTACGTATATTCTCATGTACAATTTAAGCCTGTTGATAGAAATAAAATCTTAAATTTGCTTGCCCTGTGCCTAGTACTTATTTCTTTACATCTAATTTCTTATCAAACAATCGGCTCCAAAGTCCTGTGAAACATACATATATATGATTCTATTAATCACCATCAATGTGTGTGTGTGTGTGTGTGTGTGTGTGTTTGTCTAATGAGGATTGTGAGGTACACACACACACATATATATATTTGTTGAGAGGTAAAGATATATATATATATATATAAAACCTCAAATTTAACATTAAACAAACCAACTCCAACTTCATCATTCTCCACATCACTTGGGTATTTCCCACTTATTATACACTGACTGCTATCACTAAAAATCCTATCAAAAACTTCAACACATTCCTACGCCTACTAGACCTAATCTGATTAGAAAAAGCCATTCCTAAAACCACCTCAATTCTACAAACAATTACTTCAAAAAGTCTAAGTAATCAAAAAGGCTTAATCAAATTATATTTCTTATCATTTCTAATTACACTTCTATCAATACCCATCCTATTAATTACCTAATTTATACGAACAACCTCAATAATAATTAATACGCCCATCAATAAAGTTCATCCAGACACCACCATCAATCATGCAGAGCAACTATATAAAGCAGCTACCCCTGCACCACCTTCTCCCATTAACCCTAATTCATCACTATCATAAACTACTCAACCACCTATGTCAGTATTATAGACTACCACTGGATCTACTAAACTATAATGGTTGGAAGCATAAACCATACCAACTTCTATAAAAATACTCATTACTAAAATACCAAATACCCATCAACTTGATATTCAAGTCTCAGGAAACTCCTCCGTAGCTATAGCAGTTGTATACCCAAAAACAACTAACATCCCCCCAAATAAATTAAAAACACCATAACACCTAAAAATGATCCACCAAACCCTAACACCGCTAAACAACCAGAACACCCACTAATATATATATATATATATTATATATAATATATATTATATATATACACATACTTGAAAACGATAGCATTTTTATTTAAGAGGTTAAGTAATTTCCACAGAATTAGCAACATGAGCATCAAGGGGGTAACAGCTACCTTCTGACTAGATTTAAGCTGACTACACAAGGTAAAGTCCATACCTGGTCTCCTTGGCAGGCTAAGAACCTATGGTTAGACAGATCACAGGTCCCAGATAAGAACCTACTACTGTCACTCTGCTAAAAGGACATAGTATTAAACCAACTCTTAATGAGTTATCATTATACCCATAGATCTATTTATCTCACAGCCTTCATCAGAGAAGCTTCTATTTGCAGTGGATGGTGATCAACAGTAAGAATCACACTTGGCCAAGGTCCATAAAAACAAAAGACTTCAGATTTCTCAACATTCTCTCCTCTCAAGGCTCAGCATCCATTTCCAGGGAAATAGAAGGAGTATAATAGCCAGAGGGAGTGGTCAATGACTACATGGAAACAGTGTCTTCTAGGCACAGCAAGGCATCTGTACTTATGACCTTACCGTGACTGTGACAGCATTAACAAGACCCGTGCAAGCCCAAGCCAGACCAAATCTGAGCATGTGTTAATCCCAAACACGTGAGAAGAAAGACCACCAACTCAAGTCATCATGGGCAAATTTTTTAAAGCAATCAATTAATTAAAGCAAACTTTAAAAAAATTAATATATACATGGGCTGTCTCTCCTTAACAGCAGGATTCAAAAGATCAGCTTTAGATGTGGGAAAGATAAGGATTATATAGCTCAAAGAGAAGGGTGTTTCCAAATGGCAGTTTTGGCAGGTAAATAGGTAGGGGTTCAGAAGCAGGACATCAGCATAACAGGCTGGTCATAATGACTTCCTGAAACAAAGACATGATTGCAAGGTGGTCATAACAAGGTAGTCATAATAACAGATGGTCATAACAACCTTTTTGAATCAAAGGCATGGTTGCTATTCCTGGAACAGGAAGTACAGAACTATTTGTGGATTCACATCTTTTTAGTCATAGCAAGATTTAGAAGACAACCAGAGGAATTTTAAAATCTTGAGCTTTGACTGACAATAGTAGTCAGAGCTTTATCAGTTTATCAGAACTTTCTTGACTAATGTTAAAAGTTTGAATTTTTGAAATCTTAGTTTCAAACACAATAGCACCAGGTCCTCTGTGTTTATATTATGGCTTCTAGCTTAGTGTTTATAAGGAACTTCCGGGTATGCAAACAAGTGGATCTTTGACTTTTATGCCTTCTCGGGCTCTTTTCTCTCTTTTGGTTTGTCTTTTTCAAGTCCAATATGATATTTTTTGGTTTATCCGCTTATATTTTATTATGTTATATTTTTAAAAATGAATGAATGAATGAATGAATGAATTAATGAATGAATGAATACAAACCTGGCCACTAGAGTAAAGGTTAAGAACTGAACTGTCATCTGTACCTGCCGGGAGAGGAAAAACCAGTTTTCTCCAGTGAAATGACATTGGGTATATTAGCTACTCCAGGGCAGGCCTCATGTTCAGGAGTACTTGACCAACATATAATGGACTCCACAGGTGTGTTTTTGAGTGCTTTTATTTGGTAACAGTGTGGTGTTTTGTTTGTTATGCTTTTATTTATTTGTCTGCTGTTTTGTTTTCTTGGTTTTGTTGTTATATTGGGTTTTTGTTTTTTTTTTTAAGAAAGAATTTAAAGTTGGGTTGGTAGGAAGGGGGAGAGGATATGGAAGATTTGGGGGAGAGGAAATATGATCAAAATATATTTAAATGTAAAAATTGTTATATATGTATATATATATATATATTTATTTATGAATACTTAGACAGTACAAATTAACCTTTATTTTTCTTTTTCAAAGGCTGAAATCCTTATGTTTATCTTGAATAATACATATCCATCTTCTTTACTGGAACATTGCATCCCTTAATTGGAAACATCCTATTTGCCCTATTCCTCAGCCTAGGCCCTTTGAATGTGGGTGAAAGTTGCATGACTTGATGTGTTTGAGGGTCCCCTGGCAATGGGACTAGTACTTATCCCAGATCCACAAACTGGCTTTTTAGATCCCATTCCCTGTGGTGTGATGCCTTACTCAGACTTATGCAGGGGGAAGGGGCTAGGTCTGTCCCCAACATGGTATGACAGCTTGTGTTGACTACCCAAGAGAGACCTTACCCTCTATGAGGAGGGGATGGAGGTAGGTGGTGGGGAGCTGGATAAGAGGAGAAAAGGGGAACAGGGGTTGGCACATTAAAAGGAAAGAAATTTTTTAATAAAAATTATATATTAAAAAAAGATCATCTCTATGGATTTGACTATTTCTAGATTCCACACATAAATGGAACCATGCAGCAATTGTCATTTTGTGATTTGCTTCTTTAACATAAAATGATTTCTTCCAGACAAATTATGTTTTTGCAAATGACACTATTTCATTTATTTAAAAGGTACAATAATGCACTGCTATAAATTTCACTGCAGCTTGTCTTTACCAACTTGAGCCCTAGGTGATACTTAGGTGGTTTTAACACCCCTGCAAATGTGAACAGTGCTGAAATGAATGGAAGAACGCAAATATGGCTCCAGGATCATGATTTAAGTTTCTTTAGATTCTTTACCAGATACAGGATTGTTGAATCATGTGATAGCCTGAATTTTGTTTTTATAGAACACACATAGCATTTTGCACAGTGATTGAACTTTAATTCTTTGTATTAACACTGTGAAAGAGTACAAACACATAAACACACACACACACACACACACACACACACACACACACACACACCTGTCCTTTTTGGTAATTGTGGTTACAGTCAGCAATGATGGGTGTAAGATGAGATTTAACTGATTTTTTATTTTTGTTTGCAATTCCTCAATGCTGTTTCTCATGTATTTGTTGACCATAAGTGTTTCTTTTCTGGAAAACTGTCCTTATCCCATTTCGTAATTGAGTTTTGAACTACTAAATTGTAGCTGCTCCGTACACATTTTGTAGACTAACTCCTTACCAATCATATGGCTCAGAATACCTTTTCTCCCGTCAGAGACTGGCCGTTCAGTTTATAATCTCATTCACTGTGCAGAAGCCTTTGCCCCTGACGCCTTCTCACTCCAACACTTTCGGCTTTGTTGCCTGTGGTTTTGGTGTCACATCTATGACATTATTACCAAGACTACTGTTACCAAGTTTCTTTTTCTGTTTTCAAAAATTTTAAAATGTTTATGTCTTATGTTCAAGTTTTAATCTGATTTGATTTTTTTTTTTTTGGTTTTTCGAGACAGGGTTTCTCTGTGTAGCTTTGCACCTTTCCTGGAACTCACTTGGTAGCCCAGGCTGGCCTCGAACTCACAGAGATCCGCCTGCCTCTGCCTCCCGAGTGCTGGGATTAAAGGCGTGCGCCACCAACGCCCGGCAGATTTGATTTTTTTATTGTATAAAATAACAGTCCAACTTCATTTCTTCCTCTGGGTGTCCAATTTCCTCATTACTATGTGTTGAATAAAAAAAATCCTGTCGTCAGTTTGTATTCTTGACACTCTGGCAAAAATCAGTTCACTATAGAGTCTGAATTTCTGAAATTATTTGTTGACTCTCTATTTGGTTTCATTAGCTTATATATGTTAGTCTTTATGCAAATACCATGCTATTGTCACCACTTGTGGGTTTGAACTTTATTTTAATGTTAAAATTATGTCTTCAGCTTTTATCTTTTTTCTCAATACCAGTTTGGCTAATTGTGATCTTTTGTAATGGCACATGGATATGGTAACTATGTTTGCTATTAATATCTTTGTAAACTACCATTCTGAATTTATACATTTATTTTAATGATTTATTTCTATTTATGTTCATATGCCGTGTGTGTGTGTGTGTGTGTGTGTGTGTGTGTGTGTGTGTACAGGTGCCTCTGGCAGGGATAAGAAGTTGGATCCCTGGAGCTGGAGTTATGATGGCTGTGAAGTGCTGATGGGAGTCCTCAGAGACAAATCTTTGCCCTGAGAAACAGCAGCAAATGGTCTCAACAGCTGAGCAATCTCTCTAGCCCCCAGTTTCTAATGTTAAGGCTTTTAATGCACCTGTGGAAAGTTTTTGACAGTGTGCATTATTTAACAATATTAAGTCTGCACATATTAAGTACTGCACACAGTCTATCTTCTTGACTGTGTTTTATTTGAGCTATTTCACAAGTGCAGTCTATTTCTAAGTATACAAATCTTTTACCTCCTTAGTTAAGTTAATTTCTGGATACTATTATGTATAAGATTGTTTTCTTAATTTCTTTGAGACAGATCATTGTTAGAAATGCACCTGATTTTTTAATTTGTCAATGCTGTTGAATGCCTGTGTTAGTTTAACTGTATTTGGGGAAGAGTTTTAAGTGCTTTTGTATATCTGATGTCATTTCCAAGCAAGGGAAATTTTACTTCTTTTTGAAGTTAGATGCTTTTTAATTCATTTTCTTACATGAATCCTTTAGTTTTGACTGCAGGTGCTGGAATGAAGAGAAGCAGTGAGCCTGGGCTCATCTTGTAGAGGAGCTTTTGAGTTTTCGTTTTTTCAGTGGACCTCTACTTACTCTCCCTTGCTGTGGGATGTTCTGTATGGCAAATGTGTTGTTCTGATTGGTCAATAAATAAAACACTGATTGGCCAGTGGCTAGGCAGAAAGTATAGGCAGGACTAACAGAGAGGAGAAAAGAACAGGAAAGTGGAAGGAGACACAGCCAGCCGCCGCCAGGACAAGCAGCATGTAAAGATGCCGGTAAGCCACAAGCCACGTGGCAAGGTATAGATTTATGGAAATTGATTAATTTAAGCTATAAGAACAGTTAGTAAGAGGCCTGCCACGGCCATATAGTTTGTAAGCAATATAAGTCTCTGTGTTTGCTTGGTTGGGTCTGAGCGGCTGTGGGACTGGCAGGTGAGAGAGATTTGTCCTGACTGTGGGCCAGGCAGGAAAACTCTAGCTACACTAACTGTTCCTGAGAAGAAGCTGAAAAATGAGAAAGGAAATAAAAATGTACATCTATAGAGTGAAATATTGGATAACTAAATGCATGAATTGCTGGTATATGCTACCACTTGGATAGACCTTGAAAATGTTATGCAAAGACACAGAAAACCATGTTTCATGACTTATACAAATAAGGTATCTACTTTAGAGACAAACATACAGAAACAGAAAGTATATATGCAATTGTTTAGGGCTGAGTGATCTATTGAGAATAAATGTGAACTGACTAGTAATGGGTACAGAGTTTCTTTGGAAAATGCTTAAGTTATTCTAAAAAGACTAAATATTAATTTATTTATTGTCATGATGTTATTCTAAGTAAACTTTCTGCTTTTTGATATTCTTTTCTGTTAAGATGTATAACTGCTCCATTTCCCTCAAGGTACTAATAGCATAGAAAATATGTACAATATTTAACAAAACAATATGTATAATATTTATCACACTCACATTGGATCCAGTATGTGCATGAGTAAATCAGTAGTCAGAGTCACGTGTAGTTTTTGTTGTGTACACACCTGACCCCTGCTAAATGCTTCAACTTTGTTCTCTGAGTTCTTTTAGCAGCCACACAGAATCAAGTTTTAATGTTTTTGTATCTGAGAGGATTAATATTTGTGGAGATCAAGTAGTCAAAATGGTGTTGAAATGCTGCCCATCTAAAGTTCATATTTTCTATATACTATTCTGCTTCTTACACAGAGGTTAATTGAGTATTTTTCATATTTTTCTTCAACCACAAACAAGTAAATTTCAAAATGTGGCATGTGATTGTCCCCAATAAATATAAGCTTATAAATTGCTTCATTACATTTTACATCAACAAAATGGTAGAGTTTTATACTGCCAGACCTCATATTTTATCTCTTTTTCATTCACACCAAATGAAAACATGACTTTGACAGCCTCTGTAAAACATGTCATGTGCAAAAGTGAAATGGGAGAGTGACCTGAAAGGAACTCACTTCTGAGGATTTCGTGAACCAGCAACTGAGCATTCACTTCACCCATGACAAGACATAGACAGGATAGCTGAGAAAGTAAGATCTCAGTGTGCTTGACCCTGACCCAATGTACAGGCAGATCTAGGGCAAATGGTACAGCAGATTGCATGGAAAGCTGTGGTATGGAAACCAGTTTTTCTTGCTGAGATAGTGAGGTGCATAGATGTTTAGAAAACATTGAATTACTTATAAAGCAGTTAAAAATCTTTAATACTCCATTATTAAATAAAGATTAAGGATTTATAAAATATATCCTACTTCGAAACAAAGCTTGCACGATCTTATCTTTTGATTTCTTCTTCAGAAACATCAGAAACTCCATCAGTTAAGAAGAAAAGACCGTGAAGGCTCCAATGGCACTATTAATTTTCTGGCAAAATGATTCTTACTTTATAAATTATCTTTTGCAGAAGTAAGAAAAAGCAAGAGTATATAAGATAAATTCCAGATATTCGTAAAATTAAAGGTATCTGTAAATGTGGCTCATCAGTGACATAATGATTGAGCCAAATTAGGATCCAGTTCTCTCTCCAGTTGTACTTAACATCTGATAATTGGTCTCAGAGTGAAAAGGGAAAAATAACATCTGGAATAGATTTAATACAGAATAAATCAGTATTTGTACAAACTGTTTTGAATGAGGTCTATCTGATGTTGGGCAAGTGCTGTACCATTTGAATACTTATGTTTTCATAGTGAAGAATAATGTTGAAATGCTAACACATGTATTTACATATAGATGCACACATATATTAATACAAACCTATTGGACCATTTTTATTATTTATGTATGTATATATGATTTCAGGATTGACAACTTTGTATTGGATAGTCAACTGGCTTCAGGTGAAATCTCCTCCTTTCATCAGTCATTTGTTGCCTGTATTTTTTTGTCTAGGGATTGAAACTCATGAAAATTTTCTTGTTTTGCATTAGCATATCTATTGATATTATCATTATTAAGATATTGTTTAGGCAGCCATTTCTGGGATACAGTCTCACAGTAGATTTCTTAGTGCTCTTGTTCTTATACTCTTCAAGTTTCTCATGTGGGATTTTCTGTGAGCCTTAGGTGCAGGAGCTGTTGTAAATGTATCCCTTAGGGCAGCTCCATATAATCCTTTGATCTCCGCATTGTGTCCAGTTGTGGTGTTCTGTAATGGTCACCTTTGTAGTAAAGAAAAGCTTCTTTGATGAAGGTTGAGAGCTACACATATATGTGTGTTAAGTCTAAGGTTTAGAATGTAGTTAGAAATGATGCTGGTTGAGTAAAGTGGTGGTGGTAGGTTCTCTTCTAAGATACATGTCTTCACTAGCTCAGGCAGCTGGCTAATTTCTAGCACTAGGCATGATTTCCCTCTTGTTGATTGGACCTTAAGTCAAATTAGCCATTGATTACCACCCAGATGTGGGAACCTCTACTACACCTTAAGGAATACCTTGTCATGCTGATCGTTATTGTGGTTCATAGGAATCACACCTAGTTATGTCTATTAATTGCTTCCCTCCCTTGGCATCTTGCACAGTACAATTTGGTGTTATGGAAACTAGACCTCAGGAAGTAGGCTTTCATTCTAATAATATGTATGGAGAAATATTGCTTTTCTATAAATTCTCATAGCATTTAATATTTTTCTTAAAATCAAGTATAGTAAGTTTCCAGTACTATCATTTGAGCTATGAACCATTTTGAAAGTTTCTTTTCTGTTTCAAATATTTACCTGAAAATTCCATGAATTCATTTTTTAATGATGGAGTAATACTCCATTGTGTACATATATGGCATTTTTTAACCATTAATTGGTTGATGTTCATCTAAGTTGTTTCCAGTTTCTGACTATTATGACTAGAACAGCAATGAACATGGCTGAGCAAGTTTCTCTGTGGTAGGATGAAGCATCCGTTGGGCAAATGCCCAAGTGTGATATAGCTGGATTGTAACTAGGTAAATTCTCATGTTCCTTAGGAATTCCCACACTGATTTCCAAAATAGCTGTGCAAATTTTCATTCCTAGCAGCACTGGAGGAATATTTCCCTTACTACACATCCTTGTCAGTTTGAGCTGTCATTTGCTTTATTAATCTCAGCCATTCTGGTGGGGGTAAGATGAAATCTCAGTGTAGTTTTGATTTGCATTTCCTTGATGACTAAGGACATTGAACATTTCTTAAAGTGTTTCTCAGTCATTTATTTTTATTTCCTATTTTGAGAATTCTCTGTACCCCATTTTTGTTTTGTTTTGATCTGAGGCAGGATTACTCTGTGTAACCCTGACTATCTTGGAAATCACTCTGTAGACCAGGCTGACATTTAATGCAGAGATCTGCCTGCCTCGCCTCCTGAGTGCTGGGATTAAAGGCGTGTGTCATCACCACCTGGCCTGGACTCTGTTTTTAATTGGGTTATTTTTCTTGACATTTCAATTTTTGAGTTCTTTATATATTTTGGATATTAGTCCCCTATAGGATGTGTAGTTGGTAAAAATTATTTCTTATTCTGTAGTCTGCTGCTTTGTCCAGGTAACAGTTTTCTTCTATTCATAAGGTCCCATTTATTAATTGTTGTTCTTAGTGCCTATGCTAGCAACGAGCTGTTCAGAAAGTTGTTTGATGTGCCAATGAGTTCAAGGCTATTCCCCATTCTCTTCTATCAGTATCAGTGTATCTGATTTTATATCAAGGTCTTTGATTGATTTGGAGTTGAATTTTGGGCAGGATAATGAGTATTGAGCTCTTTGGATTCTTCTACATGCATCCAGTTTGATCAGCACCATTTGCTGAAGATACTGTCTTCTTTTCTAGTATTTATTTCTGACTTATTTATGAAAAATCAGGTATACAGCATTGTGGATTTAGTGTTTTCAATTCTATTCTATTGGTCAACATGTCTGTTTTATGCCAGTACAATGCAGTTTTTTTTTTTTTTTTTGGTTTTTTCGCGACAGGGTTTCTCTGTGTACCTTTGCGCCTTTCCTGGAACTCACTTGGTGGCCCAGGCTGGCCTCGAACTCACAAAGATCCGCCTGGCTCTGCCTCCCGAGTGCTGGGATTAAAGGCGTGCGCCACCACCGCCCAGCTACCATGCTGTTTATATTATTATGTCTCTGTAGTATAATTTGAGGTCAGAGATGGTGATACATCCTCCAGATCTTTTATTATTCAGAAATGTCTAGCTATCCTGAAAATTTGTGTGTGTGTGTGTGTGTGTGTGTTTCCACATGAAGCTAAAAATTGTCCTTTAAGATCTGTGTAGAACAGTGTTGGAATTTTGTTGTGGGTTTGGTTGAATCTACAGATTTCTTTTGGTAGGATGGCTATTTTTACTATAATGATCCTTCTGATCCATAGGCATGGAAGAGCTTTCCATCTTCTGAAATCTTCTTCAATGTCTAAAAGTGTTTTATTATACAAGCCTTTCACATGCTTGGTTAGAGTTATCCTAAAATATTTTATGTTATTTGAGGCTATTGTGAAAGTGTTTCCCTGATTTCTCTCTCTGTATGTCATTTGTTTCTAAGGGAAGGCTACTGATTTTTGTGAGTTAATTTTGTATCTTGCTATTTTGTTGAAAGTTTTTTTTTTTTTAATCAGTGTAGGAGTTTCCTGGTGAGATTTTTAGGGTCACTTATTGTGTTCTATCATATCATCTGAAAATAAATATATTTGGCCTCTTCCCTTCCTATTTGTATTCCCCTGGTCTCCTTCAGTTGTCTTATTGCAATTTTTAAATTGTACAATAAAAGATACAAAGGAACTTGCTGTCCCCATCCGTGTATAAGAGGTTTTTAATGTGTACTCACAAAGCATTAGGTTTTATTTCCAGTGTATGTGCCCTTAATATATGACCAAGTTAAACTGTGTATGTACTTCTGACATACAAATGCAAAAAAAAAATCTATTTTGTTTTAAGCCTCTCCATATGTTTCTTTTTTTTTGTAATTTGCAATGTATTAAGGAAAACTAATACAAAATTTGTCACCTGAAAGTGAAATGTTGCTAAAAGTGTGGTGACTGTTTTAGTAGCCATTAGAACTTGAGAACGATAGTAGTGAAAGCCCAATTTTTTTCTACTGGATTATGGAGTATGCTTCTGGGAAGATTCAGAAGGAAGCAGGTGTCATTATTATGATCAGACAGCATGAAGGTTGTGGCAGAGTCTTCTTTTAGTTATGTACAAAGCGTTACTTATAAACAAGGCAACTGCATGTAGCTGAGGCCATTTCCAGTTGATGAGCTACAAGTGTAGTTGGATATTTTCATGCTGAACATACTAAGTTTTAAAGGAAAGAGACATGTTGAACAAGCTCTTGAACAAAAGAACCAAGATAATGATTTTGAATTTTTCTCTAAGTGTCAAAATCCCCTAAGTGACAGAAAGTGACTCTAAGCATGATCCACAAGATCAAAAGACCAAGAATTTTGCTTTAGTTGAATCTTTGAAATTTTCTATTATTTTTTAAATTATATGTATGTGTTTATCTGTATATGGAGGTGTGCACTACCTGGCAGAGGTCAGAGGTATTACATCCATCTAAGGCTGGAGTTATTGGCTGCTATGGCCCCTCCCCCAACTCCCCCATGGGTGCTGGAAACCAAACTTTGGGCCTCTGCAAACCCAGTACTAACACTTGAATTCTGAGCTGCCTCCCCAGTCAGAAAACCTGACCCTTTAAAGCTCTTTGCAGGTTGGATTTACCTCTCGGTTCATCTCAACAATATCTGAGTCTTTAGGATGCTTAAACCCAGTGTCTATCAACCACTTCAGTGGGGAAATGGAAGGGAGACAATGTTACCTCTGAGATTTGTGGAGGTGGCTTTTGTTTAATGGAGTGGAAGTAGTGATTTTCCTGCAAGACTGTGGCGGTTTGAGCGAGAATGGCTCCCATAGGCTCATATATTTGAATACTTGGACCTAGTTGGTGGAATTACTCAGGAAGGATTAGGAAGTATGATCTTCTTTGAGGAGGTGTGTCACAAGGTGCCAGGCTTGGAGGTTTTAAAAGACTTGGGTCATTCCCAGAATTCTTTCCGCTTCTTGCTTGTGCTTCCAGATGTGAGCTCTTAGTTATTTCTGCTGCCACACCTCTGTCCTGCCATCATGGGTCCTAACCCTTGGAAACCACAAACTCGATTAAACATTTTGTTTTAAAAGTTGCCTTGGGGCATGGTGTTTTGTCACAACAATCGAAAAGTAACTAAGATAAGGATATACAAAGTTGTTGAGAAAATTATTCTAGCACACTGGGGGAGTGAAGGGCACTGTTGGAATTTGAATGTGAAGGGTCCCCATAGGCTGTTAGAACATTCGATCTCTAGCTGATGGCACTGTTTAGGAAGGATTTCTAGGGGGTGGAGCTTCACTGGAAGAAATGGGTAATTGCGAGGTGGGCCTTGAGGCTTTATTACCTAACCTCACTTCCTGTTCATGCTCTACTTCCTGAAAGTGGCTGCAATGTGACTACTGACTGGCCCTTGTTCCTGCCACTATGGCTTCCGTGCTTGCTGCTACGCATTTCCCACCATGGAGGACTGTCTCTCTCTGGAAAAAGAAGCCAGAATTAAACCTTTCTCTTGTAAGTTGCATTTGTCAGGGTTTTTTTTTTTCTTTAACACAATGAGGAGAAACTAAGAAAGGGACAGAGGAGTATAAAATAAAAGGAGGTTATAATACCCTGAAGGACCCGAGCAGAAAGCAGGATGAAAACATGCTTTCCACGAATGTAGCCCAGTATTCCTGAGAAGAGGACAGAGTGGGCAGAGTAAAAGCCCAGAGGAGAGTGTTAAGAACTGTTGGAAATGGCACAGACCTTGAAACCCAATCCGGGAAACCCCAACCTATCCCTATGGTTCTTTGGAGATGTTATATTCCTTTTGCCTTCTTTGGTTCCATTTTGGAGTAAAAAAAAAATAAAATCTAAGTGTTATTACATGTCTTTCCTCTGGTTTATAGTGGGGAGGAGGAAGAATTTGGCCATTTGGTTCTCCGGTTCATAAATAGAGGGGAACTTTTCCCTAGCATCCTTACTGACCTGCACCTGATCTGAGTTTAGGTTTTGGACTTTGAACTGTTGAGATACGATATTTTCAGCTTTGAATGAATGCTGTAATGAGACGAGGCTAGGGGATGGGTGGATAATTGAATATTTTGCATTTGGAGACATATGAGTTAATGTAGGTCAGAGGTTAGACTGTGGTAGATGAAAAGAAAATGAACGTCTATGATGGTTAAATTTTATATTCTTATATCACATCCATAGAAGAATGTATCACTTTTAATTTCATTTGGAAAAAAAAAGAATGACTACATATCTTAAGTTAAAAAAACATTGCCTTAATTTGAAATTGTATGTATATGTGTGTTTATCTGTGTGGAGGTAAGTGCACATGAATGTGGGCATCCCTGAAGGCCAAAAGATGTCTTGTGGTTCCTTGGATCTGGGTTTACAGGTGTTTGTGAGCTACTCAACATGGGTACTAGGAACCGAACTCAGGTCCCTTGTAAGATCAGTGTATACTAACCACAGAACCGTTCTTCAGTCCCATGTGCATTAACTTTGACAAAAGACATAGGGGTTTTTAACCATTTAAAACAAAAGTCAGTTTGGGATTTATTTTTCAGTACTTTTTAGAAATGCTTTTCTGACTTGTGTGAAATTTTTCACTGTTAGAGAATAAAGCGAGGGATGTGGGTACTGTCAAAATATGGAAATTAGTTTTCAGTCTTTCTTGAAATTAAAGACAAAACAAGATGACTAATGCTTGATACACATATGTAACCATTCCTACTTCAATGGTATGCTGCTTATATTATCCAAGTGTTTTTTTTTTTTTAAAAAAAAACACTTTCTTTACGTGTTCACACAAGAGCTACATAACTTTTTAAAAGCCATTGCTTTTTTCAGGGTCAAAGTTATTAATATGTACGTTTATAAAAATGGAAAATATATCATATAAAAACCAAGTTGGTATATACTATTAAAGCTGATTTATATATTCTTCTTTTCAGCGTGTTGACAACGTACCTTTTAAGCATAGGTACCTGATGTGTATGCTAACATGTGGCAGGTGTGAATAAGAAAGTAAATGGTGTGTGATAAAATGGAGTCAACAAAATGATTTCAAATTGGCAGACTAATGGGCTGAGTGAACAAAATTCTGTCATGTGTCATCCTCACTGCCAACTTTAATGCTCTAATTGGAGAGTAAGTGATTTTCATGTAATCCCAGAAACGATCAGGGAATCATTCCTAAGGCTGAAGTATGAACAGATACTTCTAAAACATTTTTACAAGTAAGAAGAACTTGGGCACCTGCCTAACTTGGTACCTTGCATTCAATGACCAGTGTTTCACTGAGCATCTCAAGTGACCACACTCGTCACTGAATCCTGCTAATTAATTTTCCTTTCTCTAAATCAATGTTCAGGAAAACTGAAAATAATGTCATAAAAGCTTAAACTGAAACAATCATCAATTCAAGTACACATTTTAAAATATAGGAAAACTGAGCGCGGAATATGGAACAAATTAACTTTTACAAACCCCAAAGCTGGGAAAACAAGAACAGGAAAGGAGACCATCACAGGGATCACATGATCTGCATTTGTTGTGCAGATAAGAATCAAAATAGACTCCAACTCAAAATTTGAAGTTTTCTCTAAGCACAGTATTCCTCTCCTAACCCCACTTCCCTATTTTTCTGCCTTTCTTATTTCCTTCCTCCTTTCCTTCATTATTTCCTTTTTCTCTCCTTTCTTTGTACATATTTGTGCTGATGGTTACAGCTGTTTCACGTTCATGATTGAAATATTCCTGTCATGTAGAGAAAGCAGAATTTTACAACACTTTTCCTTACCCTCTGGTTCTCGCAGTCCTTCTCCACACTCTTTTGCAATGTTCCCTGGGTCTTGGTAAGGTGATCAAGTTGTCTCACTTAAGGCCAAGCAGTCAAAAGTCACATATTCTCAATGCTTTGGCCAAGTGTGAGTCCTTGCTTTGACGACCACCCACTGCAAAAGACGGCTCTTCTGACTAAGGCTGAGGGCTATACTAGTCTATGGGGATAAACATAAATATTTAGAAGATACTCTGGCCACATGTCTCTTTATCAAAACATTATCCTAGTTAACCTTAACTTTTAACTTGACATAGCCTAGCATTATTGGTGATGAGATGTATCAACTGAGGAAATTCCTAGATCAAGTTGGTCTTTGGGCACATCTGTGAGGGATTATTTGGTTATTAATCAAAAACATACTGTGGCTCACCTCACTGTGATCAGCACCTTCCTTAGATTGCTGGTCCTGGGCTATATATGAAATCTATCTGAGTGGTTGATAGACCCAGTATCATTTTGATTTTCCCTCCCTTAGCAGGTATGTGACAGTTTGGTTATTAATCTTTACCCTAGTGGTTAGGTTTTCGTTTGTTCATTCATTCATTTTTTTTTTAAAATTACAACAAAATAAGATATAATAAGATAAAGCAATAACTGTTATATAAAAGTTGGACAAGACAAGCCAACAGAAGGAAAAGAGCTCAAGAAAAGGCACAAGAATCAGAGTCCCACTTGTTCGCGTACTCAGGAGTTTCATAGAAACACTAAACTGGCAGTTGTAATATAGTTGTAGAAAACCTGGTGTGGGCCTGTGCAGGCCCTGTATATGCTGCTTGAATCTCTGTGAATGAGATTGTTCATCTTGATTTAGAAGGTTTTGTTTTCTTATCAACCGCTCCAGGGCAGGCCTCATGTTTAGGAATAGTTGATCAGCATATAATTGGACTTCATAGGTGTGTGTGTGTGTGTGTGTGTGTGTGTGTGTGTGTGTGTGTGTGCTTTTATTTGGCCACAGTTTGGGTGGTTTTTGTTTGTTTGTTTTTGGATGTTCTATTTTGTTTTCTCGATTTTGGGGGAGGTTTGTTGTTCTATTGGGTTATGGTTTGTTTTCCTAAGAAAGAACTTAAATTTGGGTGGACATGGGGGGAAGATCTGGAAAGACTTGGGAGAGGGGAAGAATATGATCAAATTTTATTTAAACTTAAAATATTTTATATCATAAAAGGAAAAAAAGTTCTATTTTTTTTAAATAAATAAAGCTGACTAAGCATGAGCCAGTGAGTGAACTAGCAAGTAGCATTCACTCATGGTTCTTTCTTTCAGGTCCTTGCCTTGAGTTTTTACCTGCCTTCTTTCAATGATGGAATGTGACCTAGAGTGTAAGACAAAATTAACCCTTTCTTCACTAT
>CABHPQ010146732.1:0-11766 GCA_902168405.1 Peromyscus aztecus
CCTGTCAGTCCACACCTACACTTAGGACTTGACTTGAAAAGTTCACAGCCCTACAGGATGCTTAGTGTAAGGCCAGGATAGGTTAGTTGAGTTCAGGGGTGGGGTGAATACCCTTGTGAGCAAAGAAGCTAGCACTCCGTGGGAGCCCTATAAAGAAACCAGTAGTTGCTTTCTGTACATTTCTTCCTCCTCTAGGGATACTCTCTGGCTCTGGCAAGAATAATCAGAGAAGGAAATGAAGGTTGAAATAGCTTTGTCTCATTGACAAGTGAGAAGCTGGAGTTGGGGGAAAAACACGGAATTGGGTTTGAGTACTGTGTCCGCCACTCACTTCTTGTGTGCTGTGTGCAACTCCTTCACATTGCTGCGCTTCCTCTCCCCTGCTCATGCTGGAGGGCTGAGGTTACTCGGGATGGCACCGATGAGTGTGTGAGTGAAATGCCAATAGTAAATGTTCATCTATTGTTCCAGCATCTCACTCAGCTAAGTCATCTCTTCCCCCTCCCCCACACCTTGTATTCAGCTCATGCACAGTGGATGAGAACAGGCATGTGAGCGAATGCCTGCCTTCGTGACTGCATGCATGCATGGATGCAAGAATGGATGCAGACAGAAATGCATGCCTGCATACAAACAGAAAGGCATAGATGCATGAATGAATGAAAGATTGAATCAGTGAAGCTGGTCCCTGTTAAGCTCCTATACATTAAAAAAAAATTCTCATTTGGCAAAATATTGACTCTACCTTAAATCAGCCATTTTTGGATTACTGTCTCAAATTCAGATTATTGCCTCAAGTTTTAAGTTCACCTTATCAGTAGGAGGTCAAAGTCTCTGTCCTCTACAGTGTCATGTTCATATCACACAGTTGTCTCTGGAGACCTAACCTCCAGGACTGTGGTGGTGCAAGCTGGACACTTTCCTGGGCCAGCATGCCCCAGTGGAGAAGACTGGCAATCACACTTTCATCCTACGCAGACAGCAACCTTGTCTATATCCAGGGGAAACAGAACCAAGGGAAAGAAGGAGCATTCTGTCATCCTCTGAGTTAAAACACTGAAAGGGATCTTGGGGATAATCTATCTTCTGCCCCCCTCTTCTGTGGTTTCAGGGGTCATCTGAGGCCAAGCAGCTCCCAATGCTATTCTTTTGCCACCCAATACAACCAATATGGCTAAGGTGCTAATTCTTGACCTAGTCTTTAGGTCAAGGCTGAAAGAAGAGACAAACTCAGAAGACCAGAACCTGACTGGGGCAGTGGGGGATAATGGCTCCCCCACCCTCTGTGTAGCAGGTGAAGAAGTAGCTTTTGTACTGGGGATCAAAGTGTTGTTCCTGCTCCAGCCATCTTTCACCAGCGATACTAACAAAGGCAATGGACTCATGTGAGCTGGGGCTGGGGACCTGCTGGCTGAGTTTTTAAAGCTCAGCCTGCTCAATGGGGGCCTTTGTTCCTGCAGCCAAGAAAGAGAGGGAGGAAGAGAGGTTGGCACAGGAACACCTAACTCCAGGCCCCATAGGCAGCTGAGACAAGCTGGTCTAGAGGCATATGCTTCCAAGTCCTCCCCTGGCTGGCTGGCTCAGGCTCTTTGTGGAAGAAGCGGGGTAGGTGGATGGTCCCTCTCCACTCAGTGCCCTCCCCTTTCTCAGTCAAGGGCATCACTGGCCAGTGTCCCCAGCTTTGCTCTGGCTATGGAAACTTCCCACAGTCCATTCATGTGAGCATGTCTGCATCAACCAAGGGAGTATGCTCAGATGTGGTATCTGATCATAGCAGTGTTTTCCCCACATACGTGCTCATTCTGGGCCACAAAAAAATACCTCACTTTTCCTTGAAGACATCCCTAACTAGATAGGCACATCATTTGAGCAGGAGGCAAATGTCTTCTTTCTAGAAGAAATTTGATCCTAGGAAAGCCACTGTGCTCCAAAGCATGGAAAGTGATACACCTCTTACCGAGAAAGCCTTAAGGGTCTCCCTCTCTCAGGAAGCCAGGTGCTGCTGGCTTTAGGAGATGACGTGCGTGCCACGAGGTCACCTAAACTCTTTTCATCTCTACTCACCACTTGCCTCAAGGCACCGCTAAACCCACCAGCACCCACCCAGGCTCTGCTTGTAGGATGGGCCCAGACTGCTACTGGGGAGGTCAGGGAAAGAGTCTGCTCACTGTGTCAACTGTGCCCGCACAGGCATAACACACTCCTTACATGTGAAGAAGATGCTGTGAGGACACTTTATACATGAAAGGGCAATAGTTACAGTACAGCATGCTAAGAGGACTGGGTCCAGATGTGGGGACACAGCCTTTCTGAGGAGTGATTCGGCAGCGATGGCTGAAACCTAAAATGAATGACCAGTAAGGCTCCCTTTGCAGTCTTTCCAGCAGAAATCCCAGTGACCTGAGCATATGACTGTGGCTGTTTTCTGTACAAAATAATTTTTTAAAAAAAAAAACCTGAAAGTCCATCCACAGGGTAGACTATGATGAAATACCCAGGTTCTGGGACAATACTGGTCTGCTATCTATTGACATGGGCCGATAGCCATGATTCATCTTTGAGTTTAAAAAGTATGATTCTGAAAAAGGCATTTTATGACTCAAATTTTGTTTTTGACAGGGTCTTGATATGTGTCTCAGATCAGATTCTTTTTTTAATTAAACTTTATTGTAAAGAACTTGCAGTGAAATTAGGCAGTTTTAAAAATCTATACGTCTTGGTGAATGTCTTTCTGTACAGTTAGAATAGCCATTGTGAACCAGTGGAGCCTCATACTGGAGTCTACCCTTTCACTGTCAAATATAGTTTCTGCATTTACCCTCCCCCCCCAACACACATAGTGAAATCCTGGGCAGAGTTAATATTAGGAAAACAATAGCTTCATATCCTCTTTTATGATTCGTGTCTATGACAGGCATCCCGCCCTCCTCTTATTCTCCTTTCTACAAGTTATATTGCATCCACATGTACATCTATTACCTCCATACATACATATATTACAGGCTATGATCTGCACAGGAGGGAGAGCATGCAGGCTTTGTGTGACCTCACCTAATAAACCTTCTACCCTCATCTGTTTTACTGAAAATTCTATGATGTCATTTTTCTTTAGAGCAGAGTAGTATTCCAATTTATTCAGGTGCCAGGTTTTCATTATCCATTCACCAGGCTGAATTCTTACTAATCCTCCTTCTGGCATCTCCTGAGTCCTGGAACTACAGGTGTGCACCACCATGTCCAGATCAGTTCTTAGTTTTCAGAGAACTGTGCAGCACACAGTCATATGCACAGGTGTATATATACATATATATATATATTTGGTTTTTCGAGACAGGGTTTCTCTGTGTAGCTTTGCACCTTTCCTGGAACTCGCTTGGGAGACCAGGCTGGCCTCGAACTCACAAAGATCTGCCTGCCTCTGCCTCCCGAGTGCTGGGATTAAAGGCGTGCGCCACCACTGCCCGGCGCACAGGTAGATTTTTGCATAAAAAATAATTCTGGAGAGATTGTGAAGTTGCTAGCAGGAGTTAACATTGGGAAATCTGAATTTTTCACAGATAAGCTAGAAGTACAGGTTAGCCCAAAGTGTATCTTAGGATCAAAGCTTTAGTTGTTTTCTGTTTTTAACATTCATATAATTTCAAACATTCTAGAAATATGGGGACGATTCATGTCTGATTCATCATCGCTGATCTTTCTTGGTCCATTTTGTGACTGGCACAATGAACCACTGTCTGTCAAAGCATTTTCTTTTAGCAAAGTTAACCAGCTCATTGAATGGAAAGTTACTGTTTGACAGTGATACCACACAGTGAGGTCTCCTGCTCACCCAGAAGC
This sequence comes from Peromyscus aztecus, assembly GCA_902168405.1. NCBI lineage: Eukaryota > Metazoa > Chordata > Mammalia > Rodentia > Cricetidae > Peromyscus > Peromyscus aztecus. The sequence continues at coordinate 3,838 of CABHPQ010146732.1, forward strand.
ATTGGAGTAGAAACACCATGCCATCCCCATCCAGCATGGAGAAGTCTCCATCTCCCCACAGAAGATTGTGCTCAAGGACTAGAGTTCCTCCCTTTGTGGTTTCCACAGGTGTAGACTCCATCATACTGTGTTGGAGCAGATTCATTTCCCCTTAAGCCATCAGTCATGGGGTGCCAGATTAGCACTGGGGAGACCTAAGACCTGCATGCTCATTCTAAACTCTCCCCTAACTTGCAGTAAGATCTCGGGCAGATGTCCTCACTTCAAAGTGGGCCTCTGTTGTCCATCCTAGTAGAACAAATCCTCAAACCCCACTAACTTAACACTGGAAAAGGCCCCAGGTTCCTTGCTCCAGGATCTCCCTCATCTTGAAAGCTGGATCTGTCTTCATAATGGGACGCTCAGTTCTCTTCTAGTTCTTATGACTTTGACAAAGTCAGAGGATGTCAATCTGGCATGTGCTTTGAATTCTGTGATGGCAAAAGACCACAGCTTGTGATGATAAACTATAAAGCTACCAACCTGTACTTGGCAATTTCTCTCTCAGTAACACAAAGCAGAGTGAGTAAAGGAGTCACTATGTCCGTGAGGAGATATGGCCAGACAAGCCTGATGGGATGGAAACCTCAAAGGTTTTTGAACATGTCCTGCATTCAAGTCCTGGCCTCCGTCTCTTCATCTGTCCAATGAGGGTAATGAAAACTCTCCTCTCCTAGGTGCCAGGTAAATCCTGGTTTAGCTGACTGCCCATCTCTAAGTGGGACCAGAAAGATAGTCAGGTCCAACAGTGTGGTGAGAATGGTCACGTTTCCCAAGGAGGCAGAGATGAGCAGACCTTCACACCTCTGTGTGCCAGGTGCTAGCCACATCACACTGAGGTTGGGGCAAAGGGGATGCTCGATAGTTTCAATTAGGAGGTTCACTTTCCAGGGTTGAGTGGAGGAGATGGGAGGCAACACACCTATTTCACGTCTTGTCTGGATGATGAGTCTGATCAGCATCACATTAGAGCTTAGAATAGTTCTTGCAATTGACAAATGGCTACCAGTACTATATGTAATGTAGACAGGGGACTCAGCTAGGTCAGAAGTAATTGCTGGTCCAGGGTGTGAGTGAAGGATTGGGCCTCTCTTTCTGCCTAATGGGGTATTTTCAGTGGACAAATGTGGGTGGCCTGAGGAAAGGTTTGGAGTTCCAGCCCTACTCACCACAGTGAAGTTTAATAGGTAGAGAAGCTGGGAGAGGTGTCTAGAAGTGTAATGTCCACTGGAGGAGAGGGTGTGGTTGCCAATGACTTGGTGTTGGGTAGGAGTCTTGAGGTCTGGAAACCAGGACATGCAACTGATGGTACCTGGCTTTTACAATCTAAGCTCTTCACTCAACCACTTCATAGCTCAGCCAGACATTTGTCATCCTCAAATTCTCTGAGACATGATGCAGATTTAATCATATAATTCACACAGGGACTCAAAACCACTCCTTGCAGCAACATCCACCCCAAATCATTAGTGGCTGTCATCACCGTCGGGACAAGCAGGGTGTTTGCTTCTACCAGAACGGATGACATCCCTCCACATGAAAAGGTCAACTTTAAAGTTCAACTTCAAGGGTGGCTAGAGGTACCCTGTAGCGGCTAACCACTTCTGCCCTCGGTGGCCTATGATTACATGCCAGGGAAAGAACAGGATTTGAAAAAGGCTGTGATGGGGTTTTACAATCTCATTCCAGAACCAGCCACCAAGTCCCTAGTAACACTCTAGGCTCTCAGCTATGCAGAAATTCTCCATTTTAATATAGGGGCTCAGTGATGCAGACAGAACCCAAGTTCTCCAGCCAGCATCCTTTACTGTCCACCCATTAACTTTACATGTGCATGCAGGAGCGCGTGGGTGTATTGACATTGGGTATCTTCCTTAATTTCTCCATTTTATATTTTGAGACAGTCTCTCACTGAATCTGATGCTCACCTGTTGTAGACTAGTTGGTAAACTTGACCCAGGACTCTCTGATTCTACCTCCTAATTCTGGGAATGTAGATGTATGCCACTGTTCCCAGCTTTGTGTGGGTGCTGAGGATCTGAACTCAGGTTCTCATGCTTGCATGACAAACACTTTAATGGCTCAGCCATCTCCCCAGACCAAACTTTTCTTCTGATTTGAATGACACAGAGAAGGAGAGAAACTTTAGGGGGTCCATGCTCTTCCTCATTCCACCTGGGCAGTCTGGGTGAAGGCAGTGAGCAATTCTATCAGATGAAGCAAGGTCAGGGTCATCTGTAGACTTCCTCAATCTGACCTTTCCCTGACCTCTGTGAACAGACACAATCCAAAGTTGGCCATGGGTCTGGGACAGAAAGTTGAGCTGGTTCCTGGCCAAGCATGAGAGGCTGTAGTGCATGCCAGCATGTAGGGACATGGGTTGGCACAGAACGTCTGGCAGACCAGGGTCAGGCAGCAGCGGGGCCCAGCATGGTAGCATTTGGCACAGAGTCCAGCAGTCCCTGCAGTGACTGGAGTATGAGAAGGCTGTCTCCCTGTTTGCTGAGTTTGCAAACAAACCTGCAGACTGCAGGGCTGAGGCAGCAGCGAGGCAACAATTGTGACTGTGTAGGGAGGGCGCTTGCTATGAGTGCCAGCCGTTGGCAGCTGCCTTTCCTCCTCCATTAAGTCTGCTTGGGACATCACTGTGAGGATAGCGTGGCCTAATGCAGCACCTTTGGCTCACCAGGGGCTGGTGTGGGTTGTATGTCCCTCCTGGCAAGCTCACTGAGCTGCTGCTTGGTGGTCTGCTATATTCAAGGGGACAATGAGGACTCTTGTGAAGTGCTGGAGAAGGAGTAAAGGCAGGGAGTTGGGGGTCTTAGCAAAGAGCCCCCAAACCTAGTTGAATATCAGAACTGATTTCAGAGCTGTTAAAAATACTGATGCTCAGTTAACCCTAGCAAGGATTCTTAGTTACCTAGACTATGGAGCCTGAACCAGCCATCTTCTGTAATCAGTGGTGGGACCGGGACACCAACCCAGCCACAAAATCTATGATCCACAACCTGCCCTGCCTACAAGATAATCTGGGACAATGGTGGCTCAGAGCTTGTAGGAGTACCCAATCAATGACAGATTTAACCTGAGGCCCAAGCCATGACAGGGAGCCCATGTCCAGGGAAGCTGGACAGCTCAGAGACCTAGGGTAGACCCAAATACAACTTACAACTACAACAAAAGAGTCAATGAAATGATTCCTAATGATATTCTGCTATACTCATAGATTGGTGCCTAGCCCAATTGTCATCAGAGAGGCTACTTCCAGAAGCTAATGGGAGCAGATATAGAGACCCACAGCCAAACATTAGGTGGAGCTCTGGGAACTCTGCAGAAGATGGGGAGGAAGGATTGTAGGAACCAGAGGGGTAGAGGACACCAGGAAAACACAGTCCACAGAATCAACTAAGCAGGGCTCATAGGGGCTCACAGAGACTAAGATGGCAACCATGGATCTTGCATGAGTCTGCACAAGGCCCTCTACATACATTCTGTAGTCTTTGTTGTATTCCTAACAATGAAAGGAGGAGTGTCTCTGACTCTTTGGATTGCTCATGGGACCTCTTTCCTCCTACTGGGTTGATAAGAGGGTTTGTGCCTAATTTTATTGCATCTTGTTATGCTAAGTTTGGTTGATATCACTGGGATGCCTGTTCTTTTCTGAAGGGAAATGGAGGAACAGTGGATCCTACAAGAGGGGAGGTGGGGTGGTTGCGGGAGAGGAGGGAAGGGAGGCTACAGTTAAGATGTATTGTATGAGAGAAGAATAAAATAAAATTTAAAAAATGTTTATGCTCAGGCCAGAGACTTGAACTTGATTCCTGGAGACACACATAGTGAAGGAAAGAACTGACTGTTGTAACTTATTGTCACACACACACACACACACACACACACACACACACACACACACACACAGGTTAAAAAATATGTTCAAGCAAAGCTGAGTTCAGCAAAATCAGGATACCCAAGAACTGAGATGTATTTTCCCAAAGCATTCTCCCTCTCTCTTTCTCCTCAACCACCACTGATGACCGATGATGGGCTGGGTTTGGGACAACTGGTCTTGCCCAGGGAGAGCAGAATCAGAGATGTAAGGGGAAATGTCTTTGTCATAGAGTCTGACAGACCCAGCAGGTAGAAGGCTGCAGAGGCAGAGAGGGGTGTGGTTACATAGCTTCATGATTGATGAAGCAATTTCACAGTCATGATCCTGTATGACCCCCACCACAATGTGGCAAGGTCACCATGTCAGGGATGGCAGCCCCTATTTTACAGATCAGGACACAGGTTCGAGAAGGTTAAGTGACTGGCTTAAGGTCGGGCAGTGAGTGCCCGGGCCAGGACTATTTCACACCTTGTCCTTGACATCTGAGTACTCCCTGGCACGGTACAGGCTCTTTTCTCCGAAGATCCCGCTATGGCAGGGACTAAGTGGCAAGATTCTCCCTACTTATAAGGGAAAACTACCTGGGTCAGGTGCAGGGCATTGGCTTCGAACCCTTAGAGCACTGGCATGGCAGCATTGGCGTTGGCCAGGTCCCGGACAAGCGTATCTTGTAATTGCTTTTTGGGCATGTGTTTCCTGGCAAGCTGTCTCCATATTCTGGACACTCTTATTCAAATAAAGCTCCAGCATGCGGGGCTAGTCAGGACTCTGGACCATCACAGAGACCCTATGCCATCACTTTTTTATGAGATGCTGTCTCTCTGGCAGGAGCCAGGGTGGGGATTTGTCCTTGACTTCAGTGGAAATATCATTATGGCTCCTGGGGCAGCAGACTTCTGGGCTGGTATGTGTCCCAGGGCAGAGTATGCATATCTGGGTAGAGAATGCATATCTGGGCGTGGTCCTCAGTGGGGAGGGTCAAGTAGCAGGGGCTAACAAGAGCCCACAGATGACCAACTCTTCAGGAGTCCCTCCCACTCCCAACATGCTAGAGCTGAGATTTGAAGGCTCTGCTGTGGACTAGTTTTCCTGGGCCATGCCTTTGGAATGACCTTCCCAGTAGTGGTGAGGAATATGTATGAGCCTGAAGACTCTGCTGGTGGGGGAACTGGGAGCTTGTGGCATCTACTCTGATTCTTCCATTTCAGCTTCCTGACCTTAGAAAGAATCCATCAGAACCATAGGCATTCAAAGGCATTTTTTTTTCTAGCCCAGGCCTAGTAAAATTGGCTCTTTGGCATGGAGGGTTTGGTTAGACAAGGGGGCATTTAATGCAGAAAGGTCAATGAGAAAGTTCCACCATGGAGGCACAGTTGCCCCCCCCCTCCACATTTGGTTCAGTTAGATTCATTAAAGACTGGAGGATCTCCCTGGCCCTGTGGGCTTCTCTGTCCACTGTTCCTCTGGGAGGGAAGAACATAGGAAAAGCCTGCAAAAGGAGTAGCCACCATGCTGATGAAAGGAGGCTAGCACTGAGCAGAAGCAGGCACATCACCATGGGTGTGGCAGATTGGCTCCTCCAACTCAGTGGTCTCCTTTTGGTTTCCTAAGAAGAATCTTGGCAATCACCAGGATGGAGCCCCGCCCACGCTTCATTTGCCCTGAATGGGCTCCTGTCACGCTGTTTCTGAGAGCAGCAGCAGGGGGCAGGAGTGAGAGCCCGTGTTCCCCATGACCTCAGAAGCAGGACACCTTGCTTGATGGGTCTCTGCTTACAGAGCAGCCTTTTCCCCTTTCTCCTTTCTGTCCTCTGTGACTACTTTGAGTAAGAATGGCCTCAATAGGCTCATATATTTGAACACTTAGTCACCAGGGTGTGGCACTATTTGAAAGGATTTAGAAGGGTTAGGAAGTGTGGCCTTCTTGGAGGAGGTATGTCACTGGTTTCAGAAGTCCTTGCCAACCCCAGAGTCTCTGCCTACAGATCAGGCTGTAGCTCTCAGCTATTGTTCCAGTGTCTGTGTGCACGCCGCCATGATCACTGCCATGGCGATAATGGACTAAACCTCTGAAACTGTAAGCCAGCCCCCAATTCAATATGTTCTCTTATAATAGCTGCCTTGGTCTGGGGTCTCTTCACAGCAATAGAACAGTGACTGAGATGGTGCTCAAGCTCCTGGTGACCCTCATGTGCATTATTCCTTACGGCGAACTTAGACTTTTGTGATTTTGAAAAAGCTACCCGTACTCACCCAGACCATGAGCAAACACACAGAAAGAGGATGAGACACAGAGTTTCCAAAGCATGGGCTGGCTACAGGAAGCTAGTTCAAGCACCAAGAGACCCATACAACATATCTTTTCATTGGGGCCACCATTCATCACAGCCATGCATGCGGCGTTGTCCACTTACACAAATTTGAAAGGAAACAATAAGAATAGGGGACATGGGATGGTGGGGTGGCTTAATGAGCGAAAGTGCAAGCCTTGCTGAGTTTGATCCCTGGAGCCCACATGGGAGAAGGAGAGAACAGACGCCCTCAAGTAATCCTCTGTCCTCCATGCACATGCAAACACATGTGTGTGCACACATGTAAATCAGTAAATAAACTTAATCAAATTATTTTTTAATAGTCAGGCACACTCTTATCTGTAACATATGAAAGAATTCTATGAAGCATTCAATTGTATTTCGCTGCAGTGTATACCACGTGATCCACTCATAACTGTAGAAATAAAAGATGCCGAGCTGTCTTCATATTACATAGTTAGCAAGTCTTGGGGAGGTCCCACATTTAGCACCAGAAAGCAGATGTACAGTCCCATCACGGGTCAGAGCATGGGCTGGAATCTATGGGACAAAATGTGAAAGATCCTTGAGGTCTCTCAGTCCATCTGCACTCCCCAAAGCCTTGCGACTCCAGGGTCTTTTCCCCATTATAGGCTGTAGTTGGGCAAGTGAAAAAGCGAACTGGATCTAGATGCACATAGGTGTTTAGAGCATCTGTATTCATCAGTGTGCACACTCAGAGGCAACTGAGATGCCCTTTATTGGAAGACCGGCTAAAGATGCAGACAGAGCTTGATAAAAGAATATTATTTGGCACTAACAACAGATGTGCTGTCAATTCAGGAAAAGACACGAGAAGCCTTAAATACATGTTACTGTAACTGCAAAGGCTACATGCTGTACGATTCAACTATATGTCCTTCTGGGGTGAGGTAGAAAGAATTAGTAAAATGAGCCAGCAGACTGTTGGGGCAATGAACGTCTTCTGTATGACATCAGCATGATGAATGCATTCCATGACATGTTCATCTAGACCCATAGGACATATACCACCAAGGAAGAACTCCAGTGTGAACTGTGGGTTCAAGGTGATAATAGCGCACCAATGCCACTGCGTGGATTATCCCAAACCACTCTGATGGAGAATATTAATAGTGGGAAAGGCCATGGGGGCTGGCAGAGAGGTCTATGGGAATTCTTTATGCTTAAATTTGTGATGAACTTGAAATGATTCTTTAAAATAATCTATTAAAATAGGAAGGGGAAGGAGGCAATATGCTATCTTTTCTAGTTTTTTTAATCTACTTTTGATGATTATGCTCACCTTCATGCCGCCTTAGCTGCTTCCTTATACAGTCTATCATGACCCACTCAAGTGGACATGGGGAATGAGAACAGCACTGCCACTAGGATTGCTTGGGACTCTGCACTTGCTAAGAACCCTCACATGGAGACCAAGAACAGGGAAGGACTCGGAGCTCTTGACTCAAGCATGTGACAGGATGGATTGAAGTGGCTAAATGAACTTGGCAACGAACATGAGTGCCCCCCCCTTCTCTAGAAGGAAGTCAAGGATAATATATGCTCATGTGTTCATGGCTGCCTGCAACCCAGTCTCATCTTACAGATGTGCTTAGATGCATAGGTTTAAACATGCAGACTTCATCATTCCATCTGCAGGTTTACGTCTGTCTCTCTCGGGTCAGAGCTG
>CABHPQ010146732.1:12166-23904 GCA_902168405.1 Peromyscus aztecus
GAGGAGGAGGAGGAGGGGAGGAGGGGGAAGAGGAGGAGGGGGAAGAGGAGGAGGAAGAGGAGGAGGAGGGAAAGGAGGAGGAGGAGGAGGAGGAGAAGGAGGAGGAGGAGGAGGAGAGAAAGCAGTCAGGCCCAGAGATAGACCCCAAAGCTTGAGTATCAGTTTAATTAAACTAAAAGTTCTGAGCCCTAGGGTAAATGTTCCTGGAAATCAAGGTCTAATTAGAGTGCCCTTCCCTCTGCTTTCTCTGCAGCAGATTCTTCAGTGACTCTGTCTTTAGGGACATGCAGACTACGGAGCCCAGAGGGGACAATGGAGTAACTATCGGGTGTGAGGTTTGGGCAAACTTGGCTTTGTCCTGGAATTTCTATGATTCAGAACTCATCCACTCCTTGTACAAAAGAGGCATCATATGCTCTCTTGGGATAGTTAATATTGATTATCAATTTGACAGGATCTATACTCACTTAGGAGACAAGCCTTTGAGCATGTCTGTGAGGGATTAGCTACATGAAGTAAGCTGAAGTGGAGGACCCACCCTAAATGTGGGAGGCACGATTTCACGGGCTAGAGACCTGGACTGAATGAAAAGGGGAAGTCAAACTGAGAACTGACATTCATTTCTCTGCCTCCCGACTGCATATGCAGCGTGACCAGCGGCCCCAGGCTCCTGCCCCCATGACCTCCCCTCCATGACAGACTGTCCCCTGCAACTACTAGCTGAAGTCAACCCCTCCTTTCCGTCGTTGCTTAGTCAGGCATTTGGTCACAGCAATAATGACTGTGACTCCCACTCACCGCGGTGTTAGAGCTGGCTCTTAGGGCCTCTTAAACTAGGTGGCACTTTTGCCTTTTGGCCATTCTCCCACTTCTGTAACACTCAAGGGAGATGGATCTCGGCATCAACCAGACCACGGACTTATCAGAGCTCTGCATAGCTCGGAAATACCACTGCTCTTTAGGTATCATTTAACTATAATTAATACTCAATATGTCCCCTTTTTATTCCCAGGAGTACACAAAATAGCAAGCTTTTAAATAATAATGGGTGTGACTTATTACTTAAGCAACACGTGCAGCAAGTCAGAAAGGAGGCAGCATGGCGTAGCGGTGAGGGGCTAGACAGACTAGGGTTTGAGTCCCAACCACACCATGGACTAGGTCCATAGCTCTGGAAAACTCTGACTGTTAATGGTAAGTTTGTACTGTGGGGTCAGCTGATTCTTGTTTGATTCATCCTCACCTGATGGTCCAAGGCCCAAGGCCATCCTAAAACATCTGCATCAGCATAGACAGGTTGATGCACATTTTAAAAGCAAAGCCTTGCTCATCAGTGATCAGCATTTGCTGGGCAGCTATCCCAAGAGAAGGTCCATGTTATGCTGGTCCAGGTCAGAAAACTTCAAGTCAAAGATGCTTCCTGAACCATTACTTATTCTTTAATGGTTAGCTGGCATCATGAATTAGGAATTAAGTAGCAATATGATACATGGAGGAAATGGGTGCCAAAAAACAAGAAGCCAGGAAGAGGTTCATTTTCAGTCCTGGGGATAGGATTGGTTCAGGAATAAGTCAGGCAGGATCCTAGGCCTTGCCCTCAACCAGCAAGGTGTGTAGCACAGGCAAGTGTGCCCAGGCCTCCTAGTGGAAATGGAACTTTACACAGTTTTGGAAGAACAGGCCAGGGCACAGGTGTAAGTACTGTGTGTTGTGACCTGACCAGCCATACACACGGACACTTACCTACCCATAGCCACCTAGAACCAGATGTTGGAGTAGGACATTGGGTCCACATGGTGTCAGGAGTTCACAGAGCACATGGCCACTGCCTTCCTGGTGAAGAACGGGGTAAGTGGAGGATGCATGGGATTCTTTACTGTAGCGTGGAAAGGGATGAGGGAACAGGAAGGGAAAGGGGGGAAGAGGATTTTGAATGGTTCAGAGATGAACATTTGATTTGGTATCCATGTGGGGCTCAGCAGAGCTCAGGCATTATGATGAAGATGTCCCCTCTATTCACTGGACTGAGTGTAGCTCTGGGAAAGAGAGAAGGCTTGGGGTGTACATCTGCATTTGAAGAGAGGCAAGCAGAGGAGTTGAATTTGAAAATCTATCACAGCTATGGCCATTTCCCCAGCCTGTCAGCCATAGTAAAAAAAAAAAAAAAAAAAAAGAAAGAAAGAAAAAGAAAAAAAATCCTGTGTATTAGCAATCACCAGTTTTTGACATTACAGTGAGGCTGAAAGTTTGTGTCTTCTGATTAAACACTGTGCTAGGTAATGACCGATTTGCTTCTCATCCCTCTTCATCCCCTTCAAATTACCAATTGTTGTCTGACATCGGAGCCCTATTTGCCCCTATTAAATTAACAAGCCTACAAAACCCTTAATGAACTGAAACTCATCCAATGTTTGGAAATGATAGCAGCCTTCGAGCTCTTTTCTTTTTCATGCATCTCTGTGTGAAGTAATTTACTTTCCCATATACTCCATTATGTTTACATGGCTGCATTTCAGGAATACCTGGTCCACCTGAAACAGCAGGGAGTCAGCGGCTCATAGAAGAGCAAGACCTGGAGGACTCAGGCAGCTTCTTGAGCCAACAGCAAGCTGTTGTGCTGGAGCATTAACTTTTGGGTTGCACCAAGTGTTTTCCCTGGCCCTCCAAGGATGCCTTGGGAATTTTGATGTATTTGAAAGGGCAGGCTAAGGGTACATTCTGTGCTTACATACCTACTTCCTTCCAGCTACCTAACTGGGCTTCCGGGCAACTGAACTTGTGCATGTCCCACGCTACCACTAGGCAGTGGTGTGTTTATGGGATGGGTAAATTGAAATGTGATCCTTTTGGAGATGTTCTCCCTTTCCAATACCATCTTCAGCTACATGCAAAAGTCCCTCAGATGTTCTCATTGAGACTCTTAGCTTTGTAGTAGGCCTAATGATAAGTCCTGAAACCCCGACTACTAGCGCTTGGGGTCCAGAGGATAACACCCGCCAAAGTTGAGAGCATCTAGGAGCAAATGCCACACTGGATTTTTTCCACAAGTTAAAAAACAAAACAAACAAACAAACAAAAACCCCAAAAACAGTGAGATAGGCTGGGGAGCCAGTTAAGTCCATAAAGTGCTTGCCCCACAAGCTTGAGAATCTGAGTTTGAAACCCAGAACCCATGGGGGGGGAGGGGGGAGGCATGCTGGCAAGTGCTTGTAATCTCAGCACTAGGAAGACAGAGACAGGTGGATCCCTAAAGCCTGTTAGCCAGGTAGCTTAGCCCATTTGGTGAGTCCCAGACAGCAAGGACTGTCTCAAACAAAAAGGTGGACTAAACCTGAGGAATGACACTTGGGGATGTCTCCTGGAATGAGTGTTTAAACACATGTATAGTTAGACAATGGGGCAACCCTGAGCAAATTTCCAACACCAGTTCATCATGGGAAAGTGGAGCTGCAAATTGCACGTTTATGTCCATGTGTGTTGATGGGAGGAGCCTGATGAAGGTAAAGAGGTAATGGGCACAGTCCAGGGGAATATTGTCCTCTTTGGCCACCAATCACTCCCAAGACAACTTGTTTGTGCATGTGAGTGGGGAGGGTGGAGTGTGTGCCCATCTCACAGCCCTGCCCCTGAACCACAACACCTGCCTGTTCTCCAGAATGGACATGTGCACATTTTCCTGGGAGAGGTTTTCCAGGGTGATGACATGCTGTGAGACAATTTGGTGAAACAAGAGACCATCTTGTCACCCCAGAAAGTATCACACCTTCAGATGCATTTAATATGCTATATTTGGCATGTTGTTTAATACAGGAATTTTAGAGCTCAAGTCTTTGCAATGGGGGAGGGGGGAGGCACTTTAAATGCACAGTTTGTTCCTTGTATCAGTGGGTTCTACATTCAACCACTTTGGACGAAAAATATTAAATAAACTGTATCTTTACTGAACTTGTGTAGAATTCCTCTTGCATTTCTATGGTATTAGATCTCAAGCCTTGTAGAAATGATTTAAACTATTCAGGGATAACTGTACAAATGATATGAAAATACCACCCTATTTTATAGAGGGGATTTGAGCACCTACAGATTTTGGCATCCACTGGCAGCTCAGGAACCAATCAGACAGGGATACTGGAGAGAGACTACTATACAAGGAAGACAAATATACACAGTGGAACAAATTACACCTTAACTCCAAGGAACCTGCTGTCGACGCTCATTATGATCAGGCAAAGGGAAAACTTTGGAGTCTCTGCCCTGATCTGAAAGCTACAATCTGGCTTCCTTTCTCTCACTTCCTAATAAGACCACCTAAGCCTTTAAGAGTTAACACTACACGACTCTAAAGCATACACTACCACCCACAACAAGGAACCCAGCCCGGCAGTGGGGAATCAGGACCACTATTGATTGGCTTGCTTGATTAGTTGGTTAATTGAATATCACTGCTTTCTAGTATAATTAAAACAAGATAAATACTGGGGCTTCATTCTGTAAGCAAGTGCCATTAGTGCTCATGCGCCCACCCTGATTAAAAATGCGATCGACTCAATGGAGAGGATAATTTATGAACTCACCAACCTCTAGTGCCACTCTATGGTTTGCAGACTTGAGCTATGACCTGACTGGCATGGGACTCCCTGACTTGCTGTGAGTGCTCTGTTCTCTCAGCAAAGAAATTTATTACACAAGGAAATAGACAGGGTGGTTCCTCTTTTCAAGTGAACCTCCCTGTGCAAGGCCCTAGTTCACTTACAAAGTATCAGAGAGGGAAATGGACTGTAGTAGAAAACCCCTCATAGCTTCTTCCTTTGCCCCACCTCTCTGGATCTGAATCTGAAACTGTTTGTATCGTGAATTCTTTATCATGAATCTGAAACTATGTTTGTAGCATGGACCTGATCATGAAATACTTAGAAGTATTACTTGAACCAAGCTCAAATGTGGATATTGGGAAAAGTGAGAAACTTATTTACTTAGGGGCTAAGAGGCTCACCCTACATCAGTGGTTCTCAATCTTCCTAATGCTGTGACCCTTTGATACAGTTCCCCATGTTGTGATGACCCCCCAAGCATAAAATTATATTTTTGTTGCTATTTCATAACTGTAATTTTGATATTTTGAATTGTAATGCAAATATCAATGTTTCCTGATGGTCTTAGGCAACTCCTGTGAAAGGGTCATTGACCCACCAAAGGGTCGCAACCCACAGGTTGAGAACCACTGCCCTGTACACTGTGGAGACAGCTAACTATCACATGCTTTTGCTCATATGCACAGTGCAGGAGCTTGTTGGGTATGACATACCCACTGAGCATCTCAGATAGCTGCTTCCTCTAGGAGGAATAAGGCTGCCAGAACCCCTGGAAGATAGGTTCCAGCCCTCTTTTCTCTTACCACTTGCTACACCCCCAGTGTATTAAGGCATGTTCCTGACCTGCCATCTGCAGGTTTATGTCTGTGAATGGAATATACAGGAGACACAGGAATACACTGCTCCAGCCATAAGTCCCTCTTTTTCTTTTTTTTTTCAAGTTGTCCCTGTCAGTAGCAAAGAATAGTAACCCCTCTTTTAGGCCACTAGAATGTAACTGAGGAAGTAATTGGAGTCTCTCCAAGGAAAGTGCTATGTAAATCTGAGGTATTATTATTCTGTTAGCCCATGCTCTTTATTTTTGGAATGTGTCCAGATGTTCTGACTGGTAAGCAAACATTATAGATTAGAAGAGAATTAAACAATTCAGCTCACGAGTCCTAAAGCAGAATGGATCACCACATCTGCTAGGCTTCATGAGTTGGTAGGAATTTTTCTTTATCAGTGTTGGGAATTGAACATAAGGCCTTGTGCATGCTAGGCAAACACACTACCACTGAGATATACCTCCAATGCATATTCTCTCTCTCTCTCTCTCTCTCTCTCTCTCTCTCTCTCTCTCTCTCTCTCTCTCTCTGTGGGGGGGGGGCTGTGCAAGTGTACGTGCATTTATGTGGAGGCCAAGGGTCAACACTATCTCAGGCACTATCCACCTTGCTTTTGAGATAGGGTCTCTTACTAGGACCCAGGGCTTACTGACTTGGCTAGGCTGGCTGGCCAGGAAGCACCAGGGATATCTACCTGTCTCTGCTTTTCCAGCACTAGACTTACAAGTACATACCACCGTGCCAACTTATTTTTTAATTAAAATAGATTTTTTTCCACAATATATTCTGATCACATTTCCCTTCCTGAACTCCTCCCAGATCCTCCCCCAACTCCCCATCCATTCAAATCCACACTTTCTCTCTCTCATTAGAACACAAACAGGAATCTAAAAAACAATAAGTAAGATAAAATAAAAGCAAACAAGAATAGGATCTACCAGGAGAAAAAGACCCTAAAGAAAAGGCTCAAGAGACACGTATAGACACAGGGACATACACACATTTACACACAGAGAAATCCCATAAAAACACAACACTGGAAACCATAATATATATGTAAAAAGACCTATAAGAAAAAAGAAAGAAAAGAGGAAAGGAAGAAAGAAAATGCCCAGACAAAGCATTATGACAAGGAACCTCCAAGAATGCCATTGAGTTCATTTTCATATTTGAGTACTGGGAATTGAACTCATATTCTCAAAAAGCTTATATGACAAGCATTTTACTGGTTGAGTGGACTATCAAGGCCTTGGGTGTGGTTTTGATGATGAGTTGGGTATGTATGTAAAGAGCAGTATGATCTAAAAGCAAAAACATTGTATTACTATAGAAATAACAAGAAGTTGGCATAATGCCGAGACTCTGAAATGCTCTTTTCTTTTTGCTAAGAACGGTCACTTTCTTTCTGCCAGTGATTGCCCTTCCCAAACATGTCCTTCTGGGGAGTTAGTTTTCACTGAGAGTGTGGCTTCATCCTCTTGTCCTTTTCCCTAAGAGGCTGCTAGACATGGGTAAGTAAGAACACACTACTGGGATGTCTGATATTTTATCATCAGCGAGAATGGAACGAGGCAAATAGGGAGACCTGCAGAGGGTAGCGGGAGCTGTTCTCAGCACGTTATGGGAAGTCAGTGCTGAGACCCCACTTATAATGGGAAATCATGAAGAAACGTGCTCGAGGGGCTGACAGGCGTAATCGAGAACACCAGCATGCTCAGAATCCATTCTGTTCACTCACAGGGCCGAACCCATCGTCCTAAATGTTTGTTTGGCAAGAAACCCTATGTATAAAGAGATACGCATGGGCATACCCCTACCTACAGGCTTTTTTTTTTTAAAAAAAAAAAAAACTTTACCATAAAATAAATACTTATTAATTTCCACACCACATACTGAGGGAGCTGCCACACACGAGTTTCTTTCATGGGTAATTGGTGTGCCCATGACTCCTTAAGTTATATGTAGCATGGAGATGGCTTCCAAATAGAGCCTGGAGAGAGGGACAGATTCAGAGATGAGAGCCAAAGATGGCTAGAAATTACAGACTGATGGAGGTCAGCAAGAGACTAGTTATTCAATCTATCTCCTGGGGGTCAGAGCCAGACTTTCTCCAGTGATTCCAAAATTACTTGGCAGTTTCATTAGGGTGAAAGGCAGTGCAGACTCATAAACACAGAGTACAGGTTGTCGCTTAAAATTTAGTTGGACGTGTCAACCAAACACAGAGAGAGAGAACAGCACTTAACAGTCTGCTCATCAAGGACATTCCTCCAATTTGTGGGCCAGAGGAATGGGAATAAGAAGGGGATTTAGTTGCTGTATTTGACACTATGTTTACATTTACACCCCAGTGAAAATTCCGCCAATCAGTACTTCTAGAAAAACTGATACACCACAGTGGATCATGTATAGGGCAGGGGAGCTGTCCTCAAGTTCTGGTGCTGATATACAGCAGCACAGAATTTTTAGCATTTGAAATACCTCTACAATATGAACTAGCATGTGTTCTCAGTTCTAACAAGAGTTTTAGCTTGGTCACATATGGACAATGTAGAATTAAATGAGTATTTATCCAACCACTAGAGAATCAAGGAAAAAATCTGCAAATAGTCTCAATGTGATATATAGAGGTGAATAGCAGTGGTCACTTATACTCAGTTCTTCTATCTTGGGTATAGAAACAGACTTTTCCATTATCCTGAATAGGCATGAAGCCATATTCCTGGCCAGTGGGATGTGGGAAATTACACATAATCTCTATGGGTAACTGTTGTACCAAACTATTTATGTAATGTGTAAATACGTAGCTTTCTCTTTCCCCAGAAGCAAAAACAAGACAGACCATGTCTGAGAGACAGAAGTACAGAGGGAATCAATTATCTTGGATCCCAAAAGATCTCACCTGAAAGGTCCATCCACAAAGGACTTCCAGAACTACAGGAAAGTTGGAATGAAATAGAAATAAAACATTCTGTGTTTTAAGTCCATGAAAGTTTCGAGCATCTCTTATGCTATCTTGCCCCATATTAACTGATATTCTAAATTAATCATTCTGTCTACAGATCAAGTCTATCACGATAGAACCTCATCTTGATGCTAATAAAATTATATATATATATATATATATATATATATATATATGGAAGGAAAGTGATTGGTCACATGGAGGGAAAAAGAGGACATACAAGTGTCCTTCCCCCAGTGGTGGTGACTTCTACACTAGTTTATTTACAGATGCTATGAAAGAACTATTTTCAGAGGCTTGGATGCTTATTTGGAATAAAATTCCATTTTTCAGTCTTCTTAAAAGGGTTAAAGAGATCCATATTGGATTTCTTATGATCAGAGTTCTATGTAGGAAGAATCCAGGTTAAGGTTAACATCACAGCCACAAGATGATGGACATGAGCATCTCATACAAGAGTATGAGAGCTGAACAGACATCAGAAGGTTGGTCAAGCCCACAGGTTATCTTTTTAAGAGAATTGTTTCATTAGAAAATCCAGATTGCAGAGCTCTAGGGAAGAAAAGGTAGAAAAAACTGAAAGTAGACATCTAAACCAGAGATTCAAATTTATTTGGTGGTAAAGAAACAAGGCTATAGGTAGAGAGAAAAGACCAAAGTTGAATGTGATTGAAGATAGAGATAAGATCATCTGATGACAGGAAGTATGAGGTTAGAAGTTACTGTACATGACAGACACTCCTATAATCCCAACACTTGAAGGCTGAAGCAAGAGGATCTTGAGCTCAAGGCCAGCCTGAGCCACATATGAGACACTGTTTAAGAGATATGGGCCGGGCAGTGGTGGCGCACGCCTTTAATCCCAGCACTTGGGAGGCAGAGGCAGGCGGTCTCTGTTAGTTCGAAGCCAGCCTGGGCTACCAAGTGAGTTCAAGGAAAGGCACAAAACTACACAGAGAAACTCTGTCTCGAAAAACAAAAAAAGCAACAACAACAACAAAAAGAGATATGGACAAGTGTAAGATGGTATCTCAGAGTCATTTTGATTTGCATTTCCCTGATGACTAAGGATGTTGAGCAATTTCTCTATTTAACTCTGTAGCCCATTTTTTAATTGGATTATTTGGTATTTTGATGTCTAGTTTCTTGAGTTCTTTATATATTTTGGAGATCAGCCCTCTGTCAGATGTAGGGTTGGTCAAAATCTTTTCTCATTCTGTAGACTGTTGTTTTGTCTTATTTACTGTGTCCTTTGCCTTAGAGAAGCTTCTCAGTTTCAGGAGGTACCATTTACTAATTGTTGCTCTCAGTGTCTGTGCTACTGGTATTATATTTAGGAAGTGGTCTCCTGTGCCAATGCATTTGAGACTACTTCCTGCTTTCTCTTCTATCAGGTTCAGTGTAACTGGTTTTATGTTGAGGTCTTTGATACACTTGGACTTGAATTTTGTGCATGGCAATAGATATGGATCTATTTGCAATCTTCTATATGTTGACATCCAGTTATGCCAGCACCATTTGTTGAAGATGTTTTCATTTTTCCATTGTACAGTTTTGGCTTCTTTGTCAAAAATCAGGTACTCATAGGTGTGTGGGTTAATGTCAGGATCTTCAATTTGATTCCATTGGTCCACATGTTGGTTTTTATGCCAATACCAAGCTGTTTTTATTGCTATAGCTTTATAGTAGAGCTTGATGTCAGGGATGGCAATGCCTTCAGAGATGGCTTTGATGTACAGGATTCTTTTAGCTATCCTGGGTTTTCTGTTTTTCCAAATGAAGTTGAGTATTGTTCTCTCCAGGTCTGTGAAGAATTGTGTTGGGATTTTGATATGGATTGCATTGAATCTGTAGATTGCTTTTGGTAAGGTTGCCATTTTTACTATGTTAATTCTACTTATCCATGAGCATGGGAAATCTTACCATTTTCTGATATCTTTTCCGATTTCTTTCTTCAGAGACTTAAAGTTCTTGTCATACAAGTCTTTCACTTGCTTAGTTAGAGTTAGCCCAAGGTATTTTATACTATTTGTGGCTATTGTAAAGGGTGATGTTTCTCTGATTTCTTTCTCAGCCCGTTATCATTTATATAGGAGATTTTTTTGAGTTAATCTTGTATCCTGCCACATTACTGGAGATGTTTATCAGCTGGAGGAGTTCCCTGGTAGAATTTTTGGGGTCACTTATGTATACTATCATATCATCTGCAAATAGTGAAAGTTTGACTTCTTCTTTTCCAATTTGTATCCCCTTGATCTTCTTTTGTTGTCTTATTGCTCTAGCTAGAACTTCAAGTACTATATTAAATGGCTAAGATAAAAAATACTGAAAGCAGCTTATGTTGGGGAGGATGTAGAGCAAGTGGAACACTCCTCCACTGTTGGTGGGAGTGCAAACTTGTACAGCCACTTTGGAAACCAGTGTGGTGGTTTCTCAGAAAATTGGGAATCAATCTTCCTCAAGACCCAGCTATACCACTCCTGGGCATATACCCAAGGAATGCTCAATCATACCACCGGGACACATGCTCAACTATGTTCATAGCAGCATTATTCATAATAGCCAGAACCTGGAAACAACCTAGATGCCCCTCAACTGAAGAATGGATTAAGAAAATGTGGTACATATACACAATGGAGTACTACTCAGCAGAGAAAAACAATGACATCATAAAATTTGCAGGCAAATGGATGGAACTAGAAAATATCATCCTGACTGAGGTAACCCAGATTCAGAAGGACAAATATGGTATGTACCCACTCATAAGTGGATACTAGATGTAAAGTGAAGGATAATCAGACAACAACCCACAACTCCAGAGAAGCTAGCTAACAAGGAAGACCCAAAGAGGGATGCATGGACTGCCCTGGAAAGGAAAAATAGATGATATCTCCATGAGTAAACTGGGGATGAGGGGTGGGCAATGGAGGGTAAGGGGTAGGGGATGAGAACATAAGGGAATGGGATAGTCGAGCTGGAACAGGAATGGAGTGGGAAAGCAATGAAAGAGATACCATGATAGAGGGAGATATCATAGGGATAGAGAGAAACTTGGTGCTAGGAAAGTTGCCAGGAATCCTCAAGGATGACCCCAGCTTAGACTACTAGAAATAGTGGAGAGGGTACCTGAACTGAACTGGCTTATCCCAGTGATCAGACCAGTAAGTACCCTAACTGTCATCACAGAGCTTTTTCTCCAATCACTGGTAGAAGCAGATGCAGAGATCCACAGCCAAACACAAGGCAGAGCTCCAAGAGTCCAGTCAAAGAGAGAAAAGAGGGATTCTATGAGCAAGTGCATCAGGATCATAATGGGGAAACCTGCAAAGATGATGAAACCAAACTAGTGGGGAC
>CABHPQ010146733.1:0-32038 GCA_902168405.1 Peromyscus aztecus
AACAACAACAACAACACAAGAGCTTGGCATTGTTCCTTCTCTATTTACAGTACAGTTAGAGAGGCACTGGCATCATATCCTCCCTAAAAGATTGGTAGAACTCAGCAATGAATCAGTCTTGTCTTTGTTGGGAGATTCAATCACTGCCTCAGTCTCATAGCTTATGATGGATCTGTTTAAATTGTTTATATATCTGGATTTAATTGTGTTAGATCACATGAGTTTAAAAATTTGTATACTTATTCTAGATTTTCCAGCTTTTTTGAATATAAGTTTTCAAAGTATCCCCTAATGTTCTAGATTCATGGGTGTTTTATAAGAATTTCTTTTTATTTCTAATTTAATTAATTCAGATCTTACTTATCTTTCTTTCTAAGTTTGGCTAGGAGTTTGACAAACTAGTTGATCTTTTCAAAGAAGCAACTCCTTATTTGATTGATTCAATGCATTGTTATTCTAGTCTCTATTTTATTAATTTCTTCCTAATATTTTTTGCAATTTATTGGATTTGGGTTGAACTTGGTGTCTTAGAAAAATGCTGTTTTTGGATAAAGGAATATATAAATTAAACAATTGACAGGATATTATTGCAATTCTTTAAATAATCAGTGGCTTCATATTAGGTATTTTATGTCAGCTAGCTTTTGTGCTTCTCTGTTGGGTATGCCACAAAATGTTTCATCACCAGTAGCATTGAACATTATTGACAAAACACTCATTGCCACAATTATGGTTGACTTCAGAAGGCTGACCTCAGAAGACCATGTTCAACACACCAAGAGTACTGATTTAGAAACCCAGAAGAAGAGAAATTATTTTCTTTAACTAGAGGAACTTCTGCTGCAAAGAACACTCTATTGAGGCACAACATTGCCAGACTTTTTACAATGGTTTCTTCTTATGAATGGGCAATAAATTACAGGACCTTTCATGAAAGCCTGAACTTGTGCTACTTCCATTGTTTCTAGAGAGGAAACTATGGTTTTAAACTCAAATGTATCCAGAAGCCCTGTGTGTTAAAGAATAGTTCCCCAGAGTGGTGGTATTGGGAGGTGGTAGGATATTTAAGAGTAGAGTCTAGAGAGACCAGCAGGTCTCAGCTTTTGCTTCCTGTCCATGTGAGCTGTTTTGCTGTATCATGTTTCCTCCATGATGTGCTGCCTTGCCATAGGTCCAAAGCTAGAGAGCTAGTGGACCATACATGGAAACTAAATGTGTGAACCAAAATAAGCATTTTTGTTTTATAAAATAATTCCTAAGGCATTTCACTATAGTAATGGAAAGCTAATAAACAGAGCTATCTATGAAAAATTTAAATTCATAAATTAAGTCAGGGGTTCACAAAATTAATAATAAAATAGAATAATTATAATAAAATTTAGACCAATGTAGCCCTTCTCTCAAATATCTTATACTATAGTTGGCTTCTTATATTTATGACAAATGGTTCAATGCTTATGTGATGGAATGAAGTTAGATAAATGATATAGAATTAATAACTCCATAATGGTTACTAGAGCACAATCACTATACTCTTCTGGAATATGGGACAGTTACTAAGTGACTTACAGGCAGGTGGTGTCTCAGTATGGACACAGTGAATAAGAATGATTCATATCCTAGCTGGGACAGAGCCAGATGGCATGACATTTCATCATGCTATGCAGAACAGTGTGTAATTTATAATTCATAAATTTGGAGTTAATGGATTCATTAAACATATAGATGAAATTATCCATTTAATATTTTTAGACCACAGTTGACTTTATGGGCAATTGAAACCATAGAAAGCAAAGTCATGAATGATGGTTGGGATAGTTACTGTATTTCCAGTTCCAAGAAAAGCACTTAGAGTTGGGGCCCAGTAAAATTCTTTTTGAATGAACGAAAGAGAACTGTCCTGTAAGTCAACAGGATGAGGATTAGCCAGCCTTTGGCTCTTTACCCAGCACTTGCTTTCCTTCCAACTGCTGTATGTGTATCTCACAAGATAAAAATCTTCCTGCTACAAGGAATTTTCAAAGCTGGCCTGTGATCCAGAGGTAATGCCAGTGGAATGGGAACCCTAAAGTTTGTTGAAATATTTGGGAGACCCTAAGAGGATTCATTTATTACAAAATCAATACTCATTTACTATGCATTTAAAAATAATGAGACCATATAAAGTATGGGGCAGAAGGTTGTAGTGACATTTGCTTTTGAAATTATTGTGACAGAAATACACACTTGGAAGAATTCAGATGTTATGGAACTCTATCAGTGTGTGAAAGGCTCCTTTCTCTTATTTTAATTCTGTTCCCTTGAGAAATTGCTGTTACTGGCTGGGAATGGATTTTAGGCTTTCCATTAGAATGTATGTTCACCAAATGTACCATTTTAATGGCTGGTTACTAACCTGGTATAGAAATAGACCACACTTCACTTAAAGCTATCCTTAAGCTATTTACAGTCACAAGTTCATTCATTCTTTTATATACATTTTTTTACAGTTTTGCACATACTTCTGTGGATAAATATTAGAAGTAGAAATGTTAGTTTACTTTGGACAAAAGTAGTGATAATCACTTAAAGCAGTGGTTCTCAACTTGTGGGTCACAACCCCTTTGGTGTTGAGCAACTCTTTCACAGGGGTCATCCAAGACCATCAAAAATACAGATATTTACATCACAATTCATAACATTACAGTTTGAAATAGCAATGAAAATAATTTTATGGTTGGGGGTTATCACAAAAGGAGGAGCTGTATTAAAGGGCATTAGGAGGGTGAGAATCACTGCTAAATTAAAGGGTTGCAGCATTAGGAAGGTTGAGAACCACTGGCTTAGAGCAAAAGGCATAGTCCTCAGGTTCTGGCCATTTTTGGAAAATTTCCCTGTTCTTTTTAGTGGCTGCAGCAAAGAATAAAACTGAATTGTTCACACAAGTCACCATGTTCTGAAAGGCAGATGTTTGGGCAGACCCAGTGAAATAAGTATGTAGGAGAAGCAGAAGTCAGTCAGTTCAGGTGAGAGCAGACTGTGATAAAGACTGGACTTGGCTACTTCCCTCTCTATCTGGACATCAGATGCAGTTTTCTGGAGAGGGTATGGACCAAGGGTAAAAGGGTGGGAGAATTTGGCTAAGTACCAGTCTGATACACGTACTGGTGAAAGACCTGGGATCACCAGACTTTCTTACATGTATGGACATTCTGGAAAGTGTGAAAGCACAAGAGCAAAGATGGACGTTTTATTAGACCAGCCCCCTCTCCCCAAAAAGAGACGTATGACCCTGCGCAAGTATGATGCTAAATACTTTTTGGACAAGATAATGTTTAAAGTATTGCCATGCCAACTTAGCAGATGAGGAACCAGAGGAAGAGAAAAGCAATTTATTATGGTCACACAACTAGAAAGTGGGAAATCTAGACTTAAACCCACACTAGGCACATGGACGGCACCAGAGAGCTCTGAACCGGCTAATGATTAGGAAATGATATTAGAATGTGGATTTCAACAGCATGAGGGCTTTGGGCTATATCACGGCTATCCGGTAAGAACTGGAAGTTTGAAATTCTCCTCACAGAAGAATAGGTGTCAGGGGCTTACCTGCTCAGACTGGGACAGGTACTGGTCAGGAGCTATTGGTGTGAGTTCTTTTTTTTTTTTTTTAATCAGTAGAAAGATAGTTTGCTCTTTTAGCTGATCTGATCATTTCTTCTGCTCAGAACCTAAAAGACATGCCCCTTGAAGGGCTTATGGCCAGATCAGCACTCTCTGTGGGACTTACTGGGCATTTGCTATGTATGTGGTCACAGAATGACCCATTGCCTTTTGGTATGTTTTGGCCCCATTGTAAATTTCCTCAAAATCACTCTGAGATATTTTACTAGGTGCTTAGAATTCCAAAAGGAGGGGCAGTTCCTAATGAGGAGATGATGGCATCATGAGGACTTTCTGCAAGGAGAATGCATCTCTTCCAATCCTTGTGTCATGAGGATCCCTGTGCTGGGCTCAGAAGAACTATGAATATTCGTCCATCCCAAGGGCAAACTCAGGGTCGGAACACAGCCAGCACTGCCCCATTGCCGCTTTGCTGATATTTAGAAAAATGGTACTAACATACAGTCTTTTAATTCAACCATTTATTCATTAACTTCCTAAGGATTTATTGGGTAAGAGCCAGGCTCTTTGCTAAGCACTGCAGACACAGGGATTGGACTTACTGTTCCCAGTTTTAAACACACACAAATCACATCAAGGCTGTGAATTCTACCAGTGAGATGACTTGGCATCTAGCATACTAAGCAATGCTTCTAGTTTTTAGCCTCCAAGTACTGCAGCTGAAAAGACAAGCATTTGCACAGCTGTAGAAAGTCTGTAGGTTCAGTCCAGGTCATGAGCTCATAGTTTGGTTGTTTTATGTCATCCCCTTCCTTTATGACCTTCAAGAGAAAAAGCCGTTGCCTCCGATGTTCTTGTCTTTCTATGGTGGTAGCATGGTTTCCGACAATATGCTTCAATGGTCACCTTATACCTGATGTCCACAGGAAACACTTGAGCCTCAGCTTCATCTATCAGCTTCTTTTTGCTTGCCAAATATTCTGCCTCTCATTAATGATGGAATTTATGGTTGTCTTCAGTAACTAACAGAGATACTCAGTCTCAAATGTCTTATTGACCCTAGACCTCAGGAGAAAGCCAGAGAACAAAGGACAAGCATGGAATCTGGGGACCTTAGAGAAGCAGAGTATGTTTCTAATATTAACACAGGTAGAACTCACTACCTGTAGACCCCAGCTACCACCTCCATAGCTACATGCCTTAAATCTCCCTGCTTCTTCACAAGGTACAGATTTGGCATCTCAGGCTGGAGCTGCCGACTGGTCAAATCCAGGTCTGGTAGTCAAGTCTTAGATTACTTGAAAGAAGAGAACATGTAAACCAACTCTCATCAGGACACAGTTTCTTCCACACAGTCAAGGGTCCCGATATAGTGCCTGAATGACTAATGTCCTTTATAAAATAGGAATAACACGATCTGTGTGCATCTCAGAAAGGCAGTTTGAATGACACAGTCTAAGGATATAAAGAGCGGTGACCAACTAAAATCTCTGTAAACCCAGCAAGATAGAGTTTAATGATTTACTGGGTGTAGGGGTGGGGTGGGGAGAGGGACTGGAATGAGAGTAGGGAAGAAGAAAGGGGAGGAGATGGGCTGGACCTCTAACCAGGCTGTCTGGAGGAAGAGGTTCTAGTACAGCTTGAAGGAACAGTGGAGATGCCTTTGACTCAAGATGTGGGACTTGCCCAACTTGCATTTCAGTTTCCCTTTTTGTAGACTGGGGAGTAATACTATTTATCTCAAAAAGTCAGGTCGAGGGCATGCGAAGGCTGAAACATTGGCATGATGCCAGGCATTGCAATAGGCTTCATAATTTCTGTTGTTACTTACTTGACGTGCTCTACAAATCGCTTCAAGTTTATTAGTCAAGGTTCTGTAATTGAGAAATACAAATCAGTTTGAATATAGTTATAGCCACCGTAACACGGGACAGTGAGGCCATTAGTTGTAAACAATGTTCTGAGCATGCTGATTAGAAATCAAGCAAATACTTTTTATTTTTGCAGATCTGACCGAGGTGATGTTTCCACTATGTTCTGTTTTTACTTTCAGAAACTGCTAAATCATAAGTCACTTCTACCAGGGGACTGACACAGTGTTATGAAGCTCCCACACTCTCAGGAGGGCGTCAACCCAGCTTCTTACGTAACAAGGACTTTGGCACCTCACCCAGGGCTTGGTTGCTTGCCAGCCCTCCATTCCCCAGAAAAAGGCATCAAGATTATTTGGTCAGTTGGGTGTGATCCATGCTCAGGACATGGGACAGTACTCAGGCAAACACAGTGGGAGGGCAACTCTTCGGTTTTAGAGAGACCCTGGGAAATTCAAGTTTATGTGCACGTGAACTAGCAAATGCTTTGAGATTGCTGGCATTTCCAAATTCATCAGAACATGCTTGGGAGGTACCCAAGTCCAGACCTGTCTTGAATTCTGTGCAACCTACAGGGACCAAGTAACCCCTAGAGTTCCCTGAAGGGTCCTCAGTTCTCTAGTCATAAAGAATGGAACTGCCCTCAAGACCCTTTCCTGATGCCCCTGAGGGAAATTGCATAAAGCACTTTCACCTATGAAAAACAGTTTGCGTAAGAGTCTAAATTTCCTAAAGGGAAGATGGACCCAGAGCCAAGAAAGATCAGGATCAACTTTCCATCTGGAGAAGCAATAGCCTTCAGTACCAGCAGTGCAGAAGCTGGCTGAGTGTTTATTAGAGTTCCAGCACAAACGTGCCATTCATTTTTTTCTCTGCTCTGTTGCACTGATCACAGGACTCTCTTTCAGAGTCTGGATGCTTCTGTTGCATCTGGGGTCACTCTACCTTTATGAGTCCTCTTGTTCCAGTGAAACTAAACTGTGGAACAAAATGATCCTGACCACTGTGTGTAACTTACATTGTGTCACTTTTAGGTTAGGGAATTAATGTTCCTGGATAATGCTCTTTCCTGTATTGCATTGGAAAGGGTGACTGAATTAATGACCACTGCTGAAAACCAACTGTTTTGTAAGCATTTGCTCTCTTAGTTCCACTGGGAGTCTTGTTGGATAGATTTTGATCCTGGTCTTGAGGACGGTTGTTGTTCATGTCAGGTATTGTCCTTGGCATTTTCAACACATTATCAGAATTTCAACAGTGACCTTCCCAAGTGCATGCTATTGCTCCACAACAGGGGTGAGGAAACCTGGGTCAGAGAGGTGGCTTTGGCTAGGAAAGGAGGTACAGGGGCCTGGGGGAGCGGGCTGGCTATCTCAAGTACCAACTCTTTGCCACTTGTTGGCACCGGGCTGTTTTTCCCTGCACAAAGGAGAGTGCCTTGTATTGGGGTTTCTTCTGGTTTCGGTAACCCAATAAGACCCAAGCCCTCATTAGAAACTTTATTCAACCTTTTACCAAATTGCAAATGATTCTGAAGTGAAATTAGACTTTCATGTGAGGGTCAAAGTCTGATGGTTTGGGCCTGGCAAGACTCTTCAGTGTGTAAATAGGCTTGGTACACAAGCCAGACACTCCGAGTCCAATCCTAGAAACTCACAGAAAAAGGAGAGAACTAAGTTCCACATGCTGCTCGCCTCCATGCACACCAATATTAAAGAAGATAAAAAACAAAAAACTCGAGTTTTTATTTCTTTCTCTGTCTTGCTTTTGTACAACCCAGTAAGAATGTATCAGGTATGGATTCCCTTGCCATTTGCAAGCAGATCTTATAAAATGTGGTTGAGAGCAGAGCCTAGTCTACTCAGGCCTTGCCCTGAGGGCCTAGTATGGAGACGTTAGTAAAGTATCCAGTGATTTCCTTCAGAGGAATTTCCAGCAGTGAAACAGTTTCCATTTTTCCTTTTGTGCAGAAGAGGTAGCTCATCAGTGGAGCAGTGCTCACCCACTTTCCAGCCCAGCCCATCAAGAGGAGAATTTAGGGAGGGAGCAAGCAACTCCCATGCTGATCCCCAAGCCATATATTTCCAAAGCAGCATATTGCCAGTGTTCTACAGAGCATGTGTTTTGCACATGTCAGTGGTGGTCAGCAACAAAAGGGTCCTGTGTGTAAGCAGCCTTGGGGAGTTTCAGGTTTCTGCACAACAGGTCATCTCAGTATTTCTGAGGTACTGATATGAATCTCATTCCACTTTATGGGTACACAGATTACATTGCTATCTCCTTAGACTCAACCATGTAATTACTTCAGGGAAAACTATGTTGTCAGAATCTGGGAAGTGCTACTTTAATCTTACCTTATCACCTTCTCCTTGCCTTTGATTGCCTCATCTTTGTGCCTTTGACATTTTCAGTCATTTTTACCTTCATCTATCCTATGCTATTAAGTCTCTGCTAGTATAGGGCAGTGTAATATCCCTGGTAGGTAGTCATAGCATATTTGGGACAAAGTGCCTTTTAGAATGTAAAGTCTAGCTTGGAAGGTAAGAAACATCGATATAATACCATTCTAGATAGTAAAGAAAGCATTCTGTTGTCTGCAAAAGAAAACTCAAGTTAGATCGTGAGAGCTGAAACTAAAACAACAACAACAAAAAAAACCCCTGTTTAAATGAAGGTTGTTTACTTTCTACATTTCATCAAGGATCCAAGTTGGCATTGGGAGTGAAGGCATCTTGTGGATCAGGTTTGTGGGCAGAACTTCTGTCTGCACAGCTGCCCGTGACCTGCCGTCTCTTTTGCTGATCTGAGTCCATTGCCACATCACCTTGTTGTGATTCCAGGAGTCCCTGAGGGCGGCCTCTGCAGGGAGTGGAGGAGGAGTGGGGTGGATTCACTCCAAATACTTAGTCTTAGCTGGTAAATGCTTTAGAGACAAGTGGAGGGCAGATTGATGGCACCTATCCATTGGATTCTTGCCTAATTTGGACACGAGCTTTCCTGGCTTAAGAAGCCTTTTCCCAGAGCTTGTTTCCAGCATCTGGTTATTGACAATACAAATAAAGCAAAGGCTGAGCTGTTTTGTCCCAGGCACAGCCTTAGGAAGAACCAAAGTTAGTTACAAAGTCCAGGGTGAGAAGTGGTCTCATCCTTAAATGAATTTGTCAGTGTACCCTGAGAAGGCGAGAAGATGCTTGGAGGGAAGGCCTCTTCTTACTTGGACCCCAGATTGTTTTCTTTCTGGCCTTTAACTGGTTGGATGAGGCTCTCCCATATTATGGAAGATCATCTGGTTAGTCTTTAAAAGAAATACCTTCTCAGAAACACCCAGGCTAGAGTTTGACTAAAGCCTAGCTAAGCTGATACATACAATTGGTCACTTATATACATCAGTCCCCTTTACCTACAGAGGATATATTTCAAGAACCCTGGTGTGTGCCTGAAATCACAGATAGTACCAAATCTTATATATACTGTACCCCCAAATATAAACACATGACTGTAGTAAAGCTTACTTGTAAGTTTCACATGAGATTAACATAATAACTTATAATAAAACAGAGCATGTATAAATACATACTTCAATAAAGGCTATGTGAATGTGCTTTCTCCCTCAACTGCTACAGAGTGGGTAGCATATATAGGGTGGATACACCTCCAAAAAACACCTCACACCCAGGCAGGACGGGGCAGCACCACATGAAGGTTCACCACACTGCTCAAAACAGCATGTAACTTAAAACTTTTGAGTTAGTCATGGACTTGTCCACTCATATCTTTGGACCAAGGCTAACTGGTCCAGTGGGGGAGCACTGTACAATATGTGTGTGTTGGGTAGAGAAATAAAATGTATTTCTCTTAGTGGAGTGTAGCCAAGAAAATTTAAAGCTTCCATGTGTTTACACGCTGACTCAATCCTGCTGCTGTGCCTCCAAATGTGCATTTGCCCTTCTTACACTTGTTGTTTTCCCACTAATGGTGAAGGCTGCTCTTCAGTGTCACCTCAGACAATCTTGCTGCTGACCTGGCTCCAGGCACCCTGCTCTGTTCCTTCTTTCACAACTGCTCACAGGTTCTCACCTCCTAGATTTGTGGTTGCACTTTCCTCTACAAGGAAGTCCTTTTCCAGGTTTCTGCAGGGCTGACTCCTCATCAGATCTCTGCCCCACTGCTTCTGCTCCTGTCTCTGCTATCTCCTGTAAACAGTCCTGTCCCCACCCCCACATGCCCGACCTACACCCACGCATCTGTGGATGGCCCAATATCTTACCACACAGTACTATTTTCTGCACTGCGCTCATCAGAATCTGAAATTAGTTATGAATCTCTATTTTTTGTCTTTCTTGAACAAAGGTAAGTACCACGCCCTTCTTGTTCCTGTTCAGCTTTGTCTATTCAGTGCCAGAATAGCACTGGCCATGTGTAATGTCCCCAGAATCAGTTATGGAACGAATCAATGGCTATACAGTGGACATTGTCCATGACATAGCTGTAATCACATGGCTGTCCCTTGACTTTCAGAGTACACCCACTTATGAATATAGGTGGGGAAAGAAGTAGATAACTGTCTGCACAGCGTCAGCCTCCGTTGCTGAGAGACTGGCAGCCAGATGTGTTTCCCTTGAGAGTGGCACTGAGAAGCAGGTATGTCAGGGCTCATTGGTGTGGGAAGCAGCTGTGGTGGTTGACTTAGTTCTAGTTGCGTTGACCCTACCTCTCTGCATTCAGGAACCAATGCCCCCGTGACTGAGCAGCCAGACAGCGAGGTCTGCCTGACCTGCCAGTGCAGCTGCTGGTGCTGGAACTCTCTCTCCCCCTTCTCTTCTCTCTCTTCTTCTTTCTCTTCTCTCTCCTTTATTTCTCTTCTCCCTCTTCCTCCCCCTTCTCTTCTCTTTCTTCCTCCCCTTCTCTTCTTTCTCTTCCCCCTTCTCTTCTCTCTCTCTCCTCACTTCTCTCTCTTTCTCCCCTTCTCTTCTCTCTGTGTCTTATCTTATCCTTCCCCTTCATCACTTCAGACCCTCAAAGTCATCTTCACGTCTTTATCTACCACATATTTTACAGTCGTCAGTGGTTCCCATAGTCCTGGCAGGTAGCCAGTGTCTCAAATGAGTGATGCCTCTATCATACAGCTTTGTTCTCTCCTGTGAGTTGGGGCAGTTGGAGGTGGTGGTATTAAGAACACTATGTGATTTAGAATCAGTCACTAGAACTTCTTTAGCTCACCCTTCAGTGAATAGAATCATAAGCCCCTGAGTTGTTTGCAACTTTCTAGGGATCCCATACTCCTAACAGCTGATACAATGTACCTAGGACTCCTCATCATGATGCAATTTATCTTTCAGTAAAGGACAATGTAAAGGAATAGAGAAATAATAAAGATTCACCACCACCACCACCACCATACTACCAAAGGTAGTATGTGCCTTCTGTATATAAGATAGCAGTGTCTCCTGTATGCTTTGGCAAAGCTACCTTACCAAATTCCAAATCCCATTAAGGTTTGGGCTTTCTGTACTCACTTCAGTTTAGGAAAGTTCTCAGACTTATAGTGCAGTATAATTAAGGTTATGTCAGCTTTGGGAATAGTCCTTAACTGGTTCACAGAATCTGCTTCCTGATGCTTAGGAACCTGTCATCATATAATAAATGAAACATGCAGAAAGTACTTACTGTGAAAGGCTCAAGCCCCATGTAGAAAGGCTCTAGAGAATGTGGTACTCTATGAGTTCATGTT
Source organism: Peromyscus aztecus (assembly GCA_902168405.1). Taxonomy (NCBI): domain Eukaryota; kingdom Metazoa; phylum Chordata; class Mammalia; order Rodentia; family Cricetidae; genus Peromyscus; species Peromyscus aztecus. The sequence continues at coordinate 11,206 of CABHPQ010146733.1, forward strand.
CTGTTACTGTAGCAAACACCTGAGGCTCAGTACTTCACAAAGAAAAGAGGCATTTTAGCTTATAGTTTTGAAGGTCCAAAACCATGGTACTAACTTCTGCTTGGTTCTGATGAGAACATTGTGGCAGACAGCATCACAATAAAGAGAGCATGTATAGAAGAGATCATGTGCTGAAGCAGGAAGCCAGAGAGATCCAGAGGCCAAGCATGGTTTTGTATAACAATCCACCCTCCAGCAAGGAGCTAACCCTCCATAATGCCAATGTCAGTCTCCCTGAGAGCAGTGATGCCAAAGACATAGTCATGTGGTTCTAACCACCTCTGAAAGGTTCCACCATCTCCCATCATCACCACACTGAAAAGCAAGCTGCCCATAAACGAATCTGTGAGGGACATACTACATCTGAATCATTGTAGGTATTGTGTAGAGAAAGAAACCATGGTGCCAGGCTGATGAGTAGGTGATCTACTGAATTGGATTTTCATTTTGGAATGGGTTGTTACTAACAATAGGTAGCAATAAAGGAAAAGGACCCATATATGTCTAATCCTCTGAGTGTCTGAGTGCAGACATGCAGACCGTTTTCATGTAAGTTCAGAAAGAGCTGTGAACATCACTTAAGAAGATATGTCAGCCTCCCAAGTATACGCACCACTCTTAGAAAAGTAGTCTTTCCAGAGGGGAAGCATTTAAAATTGAGAAGAACCTCATTGTGAGGCGCTGGTCACTTTAGGGGAGGTCTAGCATGTAGGGGATGATCCAGCTCACCATCAAAGTGACTGACCCTTCACCACCTGGAGAGGCACAGCTGATATTCACCAGCTCTCAGCTCCCCATACCTAATGAGATTGAGTCTCTAAATCTTTCTGTTTCTGGGCTATGGAAAAGTTCCCCTTTTGGTCTCTTTCATCCCCATCCAAAATTGTATCTCCTTCAAGCTTCGGAAAACCAGACTAATCAGATATCACTGACAAGAAGCAGGGCATCAGGATGCATGGGAAAACCAAATCCAGCAGACTGCTGCATCTGATGCCCAGTTACTAAGGAAGTGCTGCACCTGATGCATGTGGTCACTAAGGAAGTGCTGCACCTGATGCATGTGGTCTCTAAGGAAGTGCTGCAGCTGACATATTTGGTCTCTAAGGAAGTACAGCTTGAGCAGTCATGTACTGTTTATGCTTTACTCGAATTCCCTCCAGAAACACATTCTATAGACACGCTTATAGGCAAAGACTGCCATTTTGCTGCTTCTTGTTCATAACTTTCTTTCAGCTGGCTTTAGTCCAGGTAAAATGTCTGACTGTTTCTGAGTTAACCTGAAAGCAGGTTAACCCTGAGAACATATGTAAGGTGCTGTTGTTGGAACCGAGTTTGGAAATAAATAGGCCAGGTAAGTTCTGCTGGTCCATGTACCCCACACCACGCCCCTACCTGGCCAAACAAATAAACAAACACAAAATCAGAGATCCAAGTTCCAATCTTTTTATTTGTGTTTGGTTCAGGATTCAGTTTTGGCCCATGAGGCAAGATGGGATTGTGGGGAAGGTTCTCTCACTTTTAAGTAGATGTACAAGGAAAATATATCTTCATTCTTACCTTCTACGGTGAGGGCATGAATCTACAGAGCCACCATCATCTTGGCCACCAGTGCTAGCCCAAGGAGAATAGTTAACTTGAAAACCAGAGTGGATACAGAGAAAATGTTTTTAACATATTACTGAGTTATTGAATTAATTCACCTAGGACTTGACCTAAGTCTAAGCTCCTTGGTATGTGAGAACATAAGCTTTTTTTTCTCCTTGTTTATGTCACTCTTAGGTAACTTTTCTTTGCTATAGCTGATGACATCTTGATATGGAATTGAAAATAACATATTACAGATAACTGCTTGCACACTAGAGGACAAGAAGCTACCTTCGTTTGGCTTTGGGGAGGCAAGGTATCACGAACTGTTAGAAAGGTACAGCTGTAAGACCACATACTATGCTGTGAACTATAGCAAAGGAGGTTCATATCAATTACAGATGCAAATGAAAGTCCTGAGCTTATTTCAGTCGAAAAATCTCACATTAAGGGTCAAGAGCAAAACAGTGACTTTATGTATCATTTCCTTAAGTCCTCATTAGCTCATAAGGAAACATGGAGTGTTTGGAAGACCTGAGAACCCTCAGAAGATTGCCACAGCACCTGTGGAGAATGCAAGTCTGTGAGCCTTGGTAAATACGAAATAGGATGAGGAGGGTCAATCCCCATCATTGCAGAACCGAGGTGTGTCAGCTCAATACGAAAACATCTTACCATATCTCATCCAGCAGAGAGTAAAGGAAATCTTTGCAAAGTATTTTCTCAGGGCAGAAAAAACTGTCCTGCCCCCGCTGACTGATCTTAGACACTTGCCACGCGCCACAGGCTTCCTGAACGTGCATCAGTAATCTGGTTTATGTTTCAGACGCATACTGTCATCAGCTCCTTTGACAACCCCAAGAATGATGAAGAAAACATGAACAACCACAAAAACTCTCCACACTGAAAACTGAGTGAATTTTAATTCATTTGACAAAAGACAAATGTGCTACAGGTATGTTTTGAACCAAGTCATTTATTTCTTGGAACGAGAAAACATGCATTTTAAAATCTATGTATAACAACAATATACAGAAAAGGCTAAAATGGAAGATTAGCCCATTGTCACTCACAGAAGGGCAATTGGATGTACTAGGGACCCTTAGGTGATTTCTTTCAGAAAGTCTCAGGTAGCCCTTGACACCAGGAGCTAGGCTGGAACTCCCCGGTTCTGGTGTACTGTTGAACATAAACTGTTTCATGTGTTACCATCAGACAAGGCCAGCTCATGGCTGTAATGTACCAGGACAGAAGCCAGACTATTGATAATGAACACAGAATATGAACATCATCTAGGCAGCCCGTTCTCCTGGCTTCTCAGAACTGCTCTGCTTCCTCATCAGTTGGAGCTTCAGTTGCTCCAGCTTGCCCTTCCTCTACATGCCAGCTGTGGAGCCTCGGTGTCAGGACCCTAGGGTTGCCTTTGGAAACTGTCTCACAAGACATGAAAACAATAGAAAGTGATTTTCTCACAGTTCTATTGGCCAGAAATCTAAATGAAGAGCTGAGCAGGCCTGGGTCTTCCTGGACAACCAGTCTGGAAGGATCTGCCCCAGTCTCTTTTCCTGGTTTTAAGGCTTCGGCTGGTAAACAGCACTCCAGTCTTTGCCCCACTCTTCTGCTTCTCCTCTTTGTTCCCTGTCTTTCCTTATACAGACTCTTGCCAGGGGGTTTAGGCTCCACCCAACACATTCGGGATGAACTCATCTCCCAAGCCTTCCCTTACCTCTGTCTACAGAGATGCCATCTCCAAGTCAAGTCATCCCGTGCTCTAGGTGTCAGGGCCTGTGCATATCTTCTGCATATCCATTCAATCTGCTACAGAGGACTAGCTCAGAGTCATCCTAGCTCTCTGACACCATGCAACCTAAAACAAATCATATCCTTAAACTCTCTTCAGAGCACTGAAAATGAACTCCAATCCTGAAGTCCTCAGAAGCCCTGTAACGTGCATTCTTCTCCTGTACTGCGTGAGGCCTCCGACTTACACACTGTGGCTGTGCCGTCTGTGGCATTCCTTCACAATTCACACTCGTGAACGCCCTAATGTGTTAGGTGCCAGAAGAATGCTCATGTCCAAGAGTTCACTGAATCTTGGTAACAGTCCTGAGAGTAAACACAGCTGACCCCTATTCTACAGGTGAGGAAACTGAGCCTTGGAAATGTTAGTGCCTACTTTAGTCAAGGTTCTTCAGATAACAGAACCAACTATGTGGGTGCATGTGTGTGTAAGGGTGAGGAGAGACATGGGAATTGGTTCATGTGGTTATGGAGTTTGGCAAGGTCCGAGCTCTGCAGGCCGAGCTGAGAACCAGTGGCTGCAGTTCCAGTGTGAGGGCAAAGGCTTGAGAACTAGGCAACCAGAGATTCGGTTTCAATCTGAAGGCTGACAGTTTTGTCTTGGAGAGAGCTAAGGTTTCAACTGAAGGCTGAGGTCCAGAAGGAAGTCAGTGTTCCAAGTAGAACATAGGCAATCAGAAGCAAACACTTTTTCTTAACCACTTTGAAAATTCCAGTCAGGTTGTCAAAAGATTGGATGAGGCCTACCCATATTCAGGGAACAACCAGCTTTCCTCTTCTGACTAATTTCACTTTATCCAAACCACTCTCAGGCAGCCAGAAGAATGGCCAACCAAGTGTCTGTGCTCTGAACTAAAATGGGCAGTCTGCATCCATAGCCCAGGTGAGCTGAACATTGAAAAACTAACTGTTTCAGCATTTGCCCCAAGATCTCATAGCTGGTAATTGGTGAAGCCAGAATTCAGACATTGCGCCATGTCATGCTCACGCCTCTCCTCTTGAGCACTCCACTACCATGCTCCCTGCCCAACTCTAACATTACATATTAGCCTCAGCCAAAATGGCTTCTGTGACTCTACTGATCTAGAGTCAGGACAACACAGTTTGGGACTGACTTACACATGTCTCATGATTTTGCTGCTGTGTCACATGTGGTTTCTCTGTACCTCTCATTATGTTGTAAAGAACTGCAGTGAGGGGGAGGATTATGTCTTATCTATAATAACAGCTAGTGTTATTACTTATCATAGACCATGAAGCTGAGTTGTATGTATCCACTTAATGTAACAATATCATGAATCAGTTGTTTCTTTTATCACTGCTTTCAAAAAGCCTGCAGACTGGATTCTCATCAGTTTACACAAAGTGGAACCAGGATTTGAACCCAGGCAATCTGGCTTCAGAGCCTGAGTTTTTAACCACCATGTTCTTAACATCACTGAGATATGTTCACATTTCCTTTACAACAGCTGACCTTCATTTTCAGAATCCATTTCAGAGGTGACACATAGGCAAAGGAGCTCTTTTTGAGAAATCGTTATCAAGGATCAAGAGCTCCTTGGGAGGTCAAGTGGTTTTGGGCTTGACTAACTGGGTATGAGCTGAGGGGGCGGAATCCGTTTTGCAGGCTTCACTAGCCTTTATAGTCTGACCTATGCTGTGAGCCTCTCCTGCCTAGGTTCCTCAGTATCTACTCATCTCGGCTGCAGGGGCATTTTCTTGCGAATCTGTGTGGAGAGTCCTGGGGCCCTCCCTTCTCATACACACCCAGGCTGTTCTTACCTGTGTGACTCCTGCAGCCAAGACTTGGATTTGAAAATGCAATGTCACCTCACTAAACACTGGCTGGATGCTGTTCATTTGAGACACTGCCCCACTGAGCCTGTACAAACAGGTTCTTTGCATAAGGGCCACCAGCAGGCTTATCCTCGGGCTGGGCACAGTGCCAACATGTGGGTTACCAGGTTGGCACACCTAGTCCTTTCTCTGGAGACACTGGGGCAGATGCTGACTTGGAGCTCTAGGGACTCAGGACTGCAGGGGTCTGTCCCCCATTCCCAGCATACCTTCATCCATCTTTCCTAAATAAGTAGGCAATGTTTAAATGTCTCTAAAGCAAGTTACTCATCTTAGAGAGCTGTCTAGCTAGTCAACAGAGAACAGGAGTTCTGGTTTTCAGTGGGAGCTGCTTCGTCTTGGTGCCTCTAAAGTATGCAGATGGCTTTTCACAGGGTTGGGTCATTATCTTTTCCAACGGCTGCACTGTGACCTCTTTTAGGGTTGAAGCAGGCTTCACAGTTGCCAGTGCTGGGTACAGTGTCTGGGATGTAGGAATTGTTCAGGAGTTGTTTTTCCACCAGAAAGCCGGTAGGCCCTCCCCTTGATCATATGGCTTTGACAAATAAGACAAATCCCTGATAAGTCCAGAGAAGGCTTGCTGGCTTGTCCCAACTCTGGAACAAACCAGCAAGGCAGCCTGCACAGTTCTCTATCTGAAGGAAGGACAAGATCAGAGAAGGTCTGTGGTTCCTTCTGGGGGATTCCCCAGGCTAGATGCCCTGCAGTACAGGAGATGTCGTCTGGAGCTAAACGTGATGATGTGGATAACCACACGGACAGGGTCCCCCTGCTCAAGGGACTGACTGAAGAGGAAGTGGGGGCTGGGGAGGAATGGCAGTTTCCTGGAGTCTCCAAGGAGATGGGGCTGGACTTGGTGTCCCCTTCTTAAACCACAGCACTAGCTTTTGTACCAAGGCCATGCTGCTACTAGGATGGCAATTGAGGGACCCCCAGAGCTCTCCAGGCCTCTCCCTCCATTAATCCTACTAATGAAGCACCACACAGAAGGCCCCCTCCAGACCGTATGCTCAGGAAGCATCCTTCTTGTGGGACCTTCGTGGGGAAAAGAAGTCTGTAACTCTTTGATCTTGATTGTCAACAAGGGGTTTTTCTTAATATCTTTGAAATCTTGGAGAAACAAAAAGAGGGACCTGAACTTTGAAACTCTGTCTTGTTTGATGTTATTATCCAGCAACAGGACAAATATTATCCTCTGGGGTAAATTGCTTTGTTCTGGGAAGATACTAAAATTGATATTTGGTTCTTAAAGGAAAAAACAAACATTCTCAAAGGCAGAAATTCAAACCCTGCCTTCCCAGGGGGGTCTTGTATCATGTACGATCACAAAACAGCTGTTTTCCTCATGGACAGCTTTGCAAATGTTTTCAATAGGAAAGTGTTTCATCTTTAAGAAAGGTTTAGTCTGCAAAGTATAAAACTGTAATTGTTTCTTCTGGAGAGGAAACTGGATATTCTTAGGGGTGGGATGGGACATTGGAGACCTGTCTTCCTCTAGGCTGGTGGGGGGATTGCCAGGGAGGCCAAATGGGACAGTTCAAAGCCTAACTGGGTGGACTTTTTTTAGAGTCTGGTTCTATAATATTCTGGACTTACCAACCCAGACTCTGAAAATGGACTCATGTTTTTATGTTTGCATTATTGTCTAAGATGAGAATAACCTCTAAATGGTGAAGGCACCCAACTATTAACTGCTCTCATGGGACATGCCCCATGAGAGGAGAGAGTGGGGTTTGGGAATAGAGAGAGCAGGAATGCAGGCACGGATGAAGGGAGGGTGGGGTGACTACAGACCATTCCTCCCCTTTTCTGGTGTTGAGATTGAAGGCACTAGGGCCGTTAAGGTGGACTGTGAGCTGAATTTGGGTGGTTACACATAGAGAGATTTGGCTTGTGAACTTTACAATTCCTCACTTCCAGAGCCAGTTTTAACTGTGAGAGTTGCAATTCCTGTCTTTGATTTCCAAATCTTTGTTAAGTTCTCGTCACTCTTGAAAGCTTGGGTCTAGCTATGCTGTTGGAGGAACTATAGACCCAGCTGATCACAACACAGTTTGAGGGATGGGGTACCGGCAGCAAAGCAAGCAGGGTCTGAGTGGGGGCAGCAGGTGAAGAGGTTGGAACGAATGCTGAAGGTGTAGATTTAAAAACACATATAATTACCTTTTCATTTCCTTCTCTCCTTACTTCTCAGCTACAATCTCCCATTTACTAATCTTTAAATCATGCGGACCATGTCCCCCTTCCAGATATTGTTCCACAATATTGCCTTCTCAGTTGGCCCAATACCAGTCTTTAGCCTTGCTCAGCCCTTCCACTCCAGATCTAAGTAACAAGCTTACTAGTCTACATCTTCTTCCTTTATTCTTCAACCGCTGTTGAAGTTAAAGGGACGGGTGTTTTTAACTGGCTAGTACGGCATTTGCACATGGGCCTAAGTAGGAGTTTTGGTTATTTCTGGGGATAATATTCTACTCTGGGAGTAATATGGGGGAATCAAACCTGACACTTAGTGATTAACTTCTGACATGTGCACATTGACTCTACTATAGCAGTTGTCAAAAGCCAATCAATAAAATAGCCCCAGATGATAAGTCCCAAAGCAGAAATATATAAAAAACATGAAAAATCAAGACATATTACCCCACCTGAAAAAAATTCCAATTACGTGGTAATGGATCCCAATGGGAACAAATTTGATTAAATACCAAAGAATTTAAAGTGATTATATGAATATTTAACAAAATGGAAGAGGCTACAAACAAATTCCTAAATGAATTTAAAGAAACTGCAAACAAGAAGCTGAAAGACATAAAATAGTCAATAGAAGATGTGAAGCAGAAATTCACAAAAGAAATATAAATACTGAAAAAATTATATTGAAATTTTAAAAATTAAACTACAGTAAGTCAAATAAGAAATTCAGTAGATAAACTGGATCAAGTGGAAGACAGAATATCAGTGATAGAAGACAAGAGAGATGCATTTGAACATTCAGATAGTGACAAGACTAAAACAATAAGAAATAGGAGCACAACATGTGAATTCTATGAGATATCATTAAAAGATAAAATTTATGAATCATGAAAATACAAGAAGAATCTCAGCTAAAGTCATAAACAATATACTTAATTACACCATTGTAAGGAAAAACAACCAACCAACCAACCAAAGGCCATGCAATTGGTAATTAATATTAAGCCTCTGAATGATTATTTTATAAGCGGTTGTGGCTGAGGTACCGCGGGCTGGGCAGGCTGGAGAAACTTCTGGCTACAGACAAGACTAAGAAATAAAAAGGACACAAAAAGAAAGGAAGAAGTCAAAGCATCCTAATTTTAAGGTGATAATGGTACTATACACGGACCTAAACACTCTGCCAGAGAATGCTTAGATCTGGTGAACACTTCAGCGAAGTGCCAAGACATAGAACGAACATATAAAATTACTAGCCCTCCTCTATACCAGAAACATGCATGCTGAGAAAGAAATCAGAAAAGTGAGTCCATTTGCAATTGCCTCCACAAACAAAAACAATACCCCACTCCCAAACTTAACCAAGGAGTGAAAGACCTCTCTAATGAGAACTAAAACATCAAAGAAAAAGATCGAAGAAGATACTAGAAGACGGAGAGACCTCCTATACTCATAGACGGGAAGAATTAATACTGTGAAGATACAACCCCATTAAAATTCCAATTTCATTCTTCACAGAAATAGAACAGAATAATCTTAAGACTCATGTGGAAGTACAAAAGACCCTGGATAGCCAGTGAGGTCCTGAGCAAAGAGGACAATGACAGAGGTGCCACCATACCTGTTTTAAGCTCTTCTCCAGAGCCATAATGACAAGACAGGATGGTGCTGGAACAAAAATAGGTCAATCGAACAACGTGAAAGGCACAGATACAAACTCACACAGCGACAGCCATCTGATTTTGGACAGAGATGTCAAAACAAAACCTAACAAACAACACATTGGAGACAAATGAGTAGCTTCAAAAAATAGTATGGCAAGAGTCGGTATCCACATGCAGAAGAAGAAAGCTAGACACATATTATTCACTTTCTGTGAAAGTCAACTCCAAATGGACCAAAGATCTTAATGTAAAACCTGAACTCTGAAACAGACAGATGAAAAGTGGGGGAAACACTTCATTGTATCAGCCTAGGCATGGCTAGACACTCAGAACACATGGACAACAATTGACAAGTGAAATTCCGTTAAATTAAAAAGTGTCCGTACAACCAAGGGAGCAATTAATTGAGGGAAGTAAATGGACAGCCCACAGGGTGGGAGGAAATCTTTACAAGTTGTACGTCTAGGGGATTAATACCCAGGATATGCAAAGAACTATAAAAAGAAATCAGAAACCAAACCATGCAGTCTATAAATGAGCTGATGAAATGAGCAGAAGCTCCGAAGCGTGAAGAGGAAACGGGCCATAAGCGCGGGAAAATGTTCTCTAGCCACCAGGGAAACGCGAATTCAAGCTGCGTTGAGATTCTCTCCTACCCCAGTCAGAGTGGCAGTTTTTAAGAAGAGAAATGACACCAAATGCAGGTGGGGATGCAGACAAGAGCAGATGTGGACACGTTGCTGGTGTGTCTGTAAAATGGCGTAGCCACTGTGGAAATCAGTATGGAAGTTCCTCAAAAAACTAAAAATAGTTCTGACATGTGACCAAACACTAGCACTCCTGGGATTTACTTGAATGACTCCAAGTTAACACATGTCAGGGATTTTTGCAGTCTGTTTATCAAAGCATCATTCAAAATATTGTATTGATGAGACCAACTAGGAAAGAAAGTACGGTATATATACACAGTGGAATATTTTTCAGCTATAAAGAAGAAACATGCCATTTGAAGGAAAACGGATGCAGCTGGAGATAATCACACTAGGCAAATTAAGTCAGTCTCAGAAAGAAACACAAATATCACACGTTTCCTTTCATTAATGGTCAAATCTTATGTAGATATATACAGAAGGTGTGAAAATAGGAGCAATGTTGTCTAGGGTTGTAAAGGAGTCGAATAGGTGAGGAAGGGAGAAAGGGAAGATAAGGAAAGCAGTGGGAATATGTTTAAAGTATATTAAATTTGCATAAAAATTAGAAAAGACATGAGGTATTCTACTTAAAAAGGGGGAAGGCTGCTTACAGTTTCAAAGCACCAACTCACAATAGGCTGGCCCATTGCTTTTAGTCCTCTGACAGGGTCCCAGGCGGTCATGGTGGTGAGTGTGTAGCAGAGTAAAACTGCTTACTTCATGGCCCTAGACTCAGTGAAGGGCATACTCTAATGACCTAAAGACTTCTCACAGGCTCTACCATTACTTCACAACCGTATCTCCTTGGGGATCAATCCTTTTTTAGACACAGGCCTCTGAAGAACACTTACCCTAATCATAGCAGATCTGGACCAGAAGTCACAGGTTTGGGAGTTGGAACTGGGTGTGACATTGGGTCAGCCTAGGGAACACACAGAGCCATGTGGCCATCAGAGTTGGGATGGTAGGGATTCCTGAGTAGCTGCAGCAACTTGAGTGGACTTGATAAGATTGTTGCTGGAGGTCTGCAGAGGTTATGGTGGTAAGGCTGTTTAGTGATGTCGAAGGAGGGCAAAGCCGGGCCAGCAAAGTCCCATGGCACCTTCTGGCTCTAGAGCAGTGGCTCCCAACCTGTGGGTTATGACACTTTTGGGGACGAATGACCCTTTCACAAGGGTCACATATCAGAAATCCAGCGTATCAGGTATTTACATTACAATTCATAACAGTAGCAAAATTATTTATGAAGTAGCAATGAAATAATTTTATTTTTGGGGGTCACCACAACATAAAGAACTGTATTAAAGGGTCGCAGCATTAGGAAGGTTGAGAACCACTGCCCTAGAGCTACTACTCCAACATGAGAGCTGCAGGCAAATATGTTATGATGCTCCATAGCTAAACAATTTTTTGTTTCTAAAAATGCTCAGAAGATGCACAGGTCCATGGTCAGTGTAGTTTTTACTCATGAAGATTTAAATAATGAGTAAGGGTTAGTGAAGTATCATTAACATTTCTCTGTAACACAATGATGGTTCTTCATTGTGTCCAGGACTGACTCTTCCTGACCTGTTCCAGGAACCATATTCTTCACCTCCATTCTTGTGAAGCATGTCCTTTTTGTCTAATCCCATATCTCCCTCTGAGAACGAGGTAGCAGCACTGTTGTTAGGGACAATGCTGTGACCCATTTGTCAGGAACCTGCTTAGACTGAAACAGTACGACCCACTCGGCTCTACTGTCCACACAATGTCAGCTACATCACAGAACTGGTCCATGACCCCCACTGTACTTCACTGAGCCTCACCAAACAATATAAGCTGTAACCTTAAATGCAGAAAAAGATTTCCTTTCTTGTCATGCTAAGTGTACTGCTCACAACTTTGTAATGTAAATATAGAAAAGCAGATCTTGTACAAACGCCCCTGAACTCCTTAGACCATAGTCGCTGCAGCTCTTTCAGTGTTGGCTGCACCCTGTCTTGCACAGTGAAGTATGAACCAGTGAGCCATGGGCAGAGCAGAGTACTACGCAACAATGCAGGGAATCACTACCTCCTGTAGGTTTCAGATAGACCCAGGCCATTATGAGGCCATGTCATAAACTGAAGGCAAGAGAGGCCTTCATTGAGGTGGGTTTGTTGCCAGGTAATGTTTTAAAACATTCTTTGGAATATGTTCGCCCCCAGAACTGCGTTGCCAGATAATGGGGGTAATTTTAGAGGCTGTGGGTGGTCTTGGGTGATAGTGACAGAGTCCTCAGGTTCTTTGAACTGGAAGAAGTACTGTAGGCAGAAGATAAATAGGCTAGATCTGACCAATGGAACCACACGAACAGTTCAAGCATGAGTAGTCAGTGAGCTAGCATCCCAAACTTGACTCCTCTCTAACATGAATGAGATGCCACAGCTCTGCATACCTGAAGGATGACTTAAAGGGAAGGCCATCTCCTCAGTGGGTGTGGCTGGTCACTTGTTTGTCCTGAAGGGACAGACCAGGAAGTAATGGATCCCACATAACATCACAGATATAAGGGTACATATGGGGTATGGAGGTACTCAGGGCACGAGGTCAACCCCAACTGGGAGTGAATCTGGGGGGTGGAGAGCTTCTGGAACTTGGTTTGTAACTGGGGCCTGGAACCCTCCGTTGGATGGATGTTGTGAGAATGGGTGGTGAGAGGGACTTGGGTTCGCATATGTCCTTCCTTCCTCTCCTTACTTTGCTCCAGCCCAGGTGGTAAGTACTGGATCCCTAGTTCAGTCCAGTGAAAACCTTTTATTTTCACTTTGGCCCCTTGCAGAAAACTTACTAGTCAGCAAATGAGACTTTAATCCGTGGCTATTCTCTTTCTCTCCTGGGATTCTCAGCAGCACAATGGAGGCACATACAGCAGCAAAGGAGAGTTCTGTTGGTGCTGAGAAAGGCACTTCCAATTTCCTTCTTACCTGCAGTCAATTATTTTCTCAAAGTAGTATTTCTATTTTCCATAGGTTAGAATACAGGTCTGGTGCCAACACCATGGGTCACCCAGCACATAGAGAAAGTGTTCAAGTGCTTTTATTGCAAGAAGCCATGGGAAAGGAGGTAGGGTGGATGCAAGTCTCAGTTTACCCATAACATCCAGTTCTATGCCCCCTGCCTTGCTCAGGGCTCTTTTTGACCATTTTCTCTAAGGGAAACAGCTCTGCTAGGAGGACCATCTACATCCCGAAGCTGGAGGCTCCATCACAGCCAGTTGCCTGTTTCATCCCCTCTTCCCTTCTCTCTGTTACAGCTGTACTCCTGCAAAGCAGGCCAGTCTAACTGTATCCTCCTCAGGAAAGAAAGCATACTCGGCAAGTTCTGTGAACAACTAACTTAAGCATTGTCCGCTGGGCTAAACTGCAATGTCTGATGGCAGAAGCAGCCAATCCTCAGAGATTCGGGTACTCCTCGACTTCAAATGGTCCCACATTATTATATAGTGGATCTTCTGAACTCTGCTGATTAGAATATATGTTCTCCTGCCAACTACCAAGTGCTAAGCTCCCTTATGTGGCTTCCTCCTGCCTCCCAAGGTTCTACTTTTGGCAATAGTTGTCCATATGTTGTTATCCAATTATTCCAATGTCTATGATAGTTTACTCTTGTCTGGTAAAAAAATGAGAAGACAGAAAAACAAAAGTGCCAATTCCACTGATAAACTGGTCAGGTGTGTCCAAGTTAACTTCGGTTGAATGCTCCTTGGACACCACGCTCTTGCCCCTGAGTTCAGTTGCAGAAAAAAGAGACCCAGGCAGAGACTCCAGGTACCATGTGGCAATACCACCACCAAGTGTGTTGATAGAGGAGACAGTGCCCACAGAAGTAGAAACGATTGTCAGTGATCCAATGCCAGGAGCTAGTGTCAGACTGTGAAGGCCTAGCACCTCACAGACCCTTCTAGGAGAAGATGGCTGGCATGTAACTTTCTCTTGAGAACAATTTCAAGAAAACTTATCTAACACCATTAAATACAATTGCTACAAGCCCATCCTCCCCGACCTCTACAGAAGTCCAGTGCTGGATGATTGGCAGTTGAGGCTTACCTCAATTTATACATTTTTATTACCTGTCTTTAATATTCATTGTTTTTAATAAATTAAATAATTATGTTACATATATGTTTAAGCAACAAATCATGCCTTAGTTACATTTATAGATTCTATAGTGTTTTTGAGCTCTCTGGAAGCAGAACTTGCTAAACATGCCTAAGGTTTGAATTTCAGGCATTTGACTTCAAATACATTTTCAGAAACTCATCATACATAAACACAAGGGGGGCTTTGCTGCCTGTAATTTATGGGGAGAAGAGATGCCCCTTTTTGTTAAGAATGCTGTGGTGTTCCTTTGAAAGGAGTTTTCTCTCAATGTAAAACATCGGACCTGGTTTTGTTTTTAAAATAACCTAAGCAATCTGACTTCAGGGTCAAGGTCAGTCACTGCTCATGGACTTCTGGGCAGCTGACTGCCACCCAGAAATACTAAGTGATAAAGAGACATTCCTCTCCACCCACAGTCATAGGTCTATCTGTGGGCTAGAAGTATTGTCACTGTGATTCATGCAGAACCATTTTATGTTGAAGAGACTAAGGATCTAGTGGATGTTGGTTTAGCATTCACAGGAAAAATGAACTGTGCTCTCATCCCAGAGACTCTAATTTCTCTCAAGTTTGAAAAAATAAAAATATTAAAAAACATCCAATTGGTTCCCCAAGTCCTCAAGCCTCAATTCCTTCTCCAGTCAAGCTGCTTAAACTTCCTGAAATGTTTCAGAGGTGCCTTTGAGGCCATTTTGCTTGAAATAGTCTGTACCTTATAGTAACCTACCTATTTCTTAAGCTCTTCTAAAGACCTGAGTTTCTAAGCGTGCGTTTTCCTGGTTTATACCTTGGATTGCACTCTCTAGTCTACGGCTAAATGTTTAGAGATATTGAAAGAAAATGCCTAGAAAGCTATTTCCTGCTTGGATTTTGAAAAGACGTACAGCATAAATTTTAAAAGCGGGATATGTAATATTTGCCTCTACATGGTTTTCTAGGTTGGGAGTGTTTTAGAAAGTGCTGTGTTTACTGGACAGGTTTTCATTATGCATTTGGCTATTGCTGTTACAGACAACACAACTACAGCATTTTGAGAGCTGTAGAGCACAGACTTAGGCAATGTTTCAAAAACTTGAAGACGTCTCAAAATGCATGTACCACAAAACACCATTTTTGAAAATATATAAACGAACATGAAAGAAAAGCCTAGAATGATCTATACCATAGTCTTACTGGAGGTTATATAATCAGGTGATGAAATCCCTACAACAAAACTGTGTTTTTAACGTCAAAACCAACAACACCTGGAGTATGTTCACTCTGGCCTGTGGGAGGCAGAGCTGCCAGCTCCTGCTCCTCTCATTCTCAGACTTCTTGAATTCAAACAGGCTATGTGGAGGTTTAAAGAACAAAGGCCTGGGCCACATTGCTCCTCCAACAGTGAACCAATTCCATGTTGCTATATTGTTCCTTAAACAATGGAACAATCCCATATTGTATTGCACCTGGGCAGCTTTGGTACATTCTTTACACCTGAGACAGAGTTTAGACTCTTCCAAACAGCTCTAGTTCTGAGCCTTGAATTAGACCTCTTCAAGCTTGAAGCTTTCCATAAAAACCTTCAGAGCCAACACTAAAGTGGTCCTGTTTCTGTTCGTGCATGATTAGATACATACAGATATTTGCTACTGATAAAATGCACTTGGAAGACCAAGACTCAATCTAAAACATTAGGGAATGGGTGAATTGAGGAAATGCTTCTGGCTTAGCATTTTTAACAGGATTTTAAAGGTGAGGGTACCAGTTGGTGGCTTTAGCTTGTTTTTCTTTCCCAGTAAACACAGGTGATTCCTTTGTAAACCCGGACGGACTCTCTCAGAATGTTTTGCTGTCAGAAAAGCTTTATCTCCTTGTCAAAGCCTGTGGGGAAACTCCTGACACTGACTACAGATGCCACCAGCAGCTGGGCATCTTTAATAACTGTTATGCTGGCCTACACTGTGCCTTTAAGAATTTATTCAACTTCTAGCTCATTTCATCTTGTTAGGCACATAATCTTAGTTTGTTCTGACAAAGGTGAAACAGCCCAGTTGCCCATCTCATCTTTCTTAGGAGAAAGTCATACTATGGAATTCAGTTGACTTGATTTTCTCACAAATTCAGTTTTTTATGAGTTTGAGAAAAAAATATTATTTAGTGGCTGGAGAGATAGCCTCAATGGCTAAGAGTGTTTGCTGCTCTTGTGGAGGATCTGAGTTTGGTTCTGAGAACCCACACTGGGTATCTCACAACTTCCTGTAACTCCAGTTTCAGGGCATCAGAGGCCCTTTTCTGGCCTCTGCAGTCACCTATACATACATGGTGCACATACACATGGTGAGGCACACACACACACACACACACACACACACACACACAGATAAATAATAAATAAAACATGATTTAGTAAATGAAATAGCTATCATTTGATAAACAAAAGAAAGCCTCTCTCATGAATGTGACGACAAAGGCATCCTGCAGCTTCTGCAGCACCTCTGTTCTGACTGGAAGCAGAGCCTGTGTCTTTTTAACCTGCTTGTAGTTGTGTCCAGAGGAAGCCAGGTTTTTTATTCCCACTGGGGGGACTCCCATCCTTCTCCATCTTCCCTTGTCATTTCTTTCCGTGCTCATCTCTTTCTTGTAATTTAGGGCAGCCGATTCGTGCTATGGTTGTATAACAATTATACCTTATTTAAAATGCTTGGGACCCGGAGCGTTTCTGACTTGGGAGTTCTGTATCTTTTGGAATATTTCCGTGCACATAACTGTACTACATCTTCGTGTTTTTGTTGTCTTTGTCGCTGCTGTAACAAAATACCTAACAGGAAGCAGCTTGACAGGTTTATTTTCTTTTTTCCTGGCTCATAGTTTGGGGAGATAAAATCCACCATGACACAAAAGGCATGATGTCAGGACCGTAAGGCTAGTCACACTGCCTTGGCACTCAGAGAGCAGAGAGAGGAGACACCAGCGTCCACACTGCATTCTCCTCTCTATCTGTTTGTTCAGTCTGGGAACATAGGCCCTGGGATGGTGCTACCTGTACACGGGGTGGGTCCTCCCTTGACAGACATGCAGATTCACTTACGTTTCATGTACACCTTATGCAATAAGCTGGATGCAATTTTATTTGTGTGTATATGTGTGTGTGCACATGTGCACGTAGGTACAAGAGTGTGTGTAAACCCATTTGCATATGTGCAGATACAAGTGTGTGTGTGTGTGTATGTATGTAGCCCATTTGTGTGTGTGTGTGTGTGTGTGTGTGTGTAGGCCTGAAGTTGACAACTGGGTGTCTTCCTTTACCACTCTCCATTTTATTTATCATCTCTCTGTTACTGGACCAAGCACTCACTGACTTCGCTAACTGGCCACCTTGACCCAGGCATCCCTGTCAGTGCTGGGATGATAAGTGGGCTGCACACCTGTTCAGTTTTTACCATAGTTCTGAAGATCTGAATTCTGGTCTTACACTTGAGAAGCTAATGCTTTATCCACTGAAAGCCATACCCCCGCCCCCTGAAAGCAATGCTTTGGAGTACTTTTAATGTTCATGTATTTTATATGCAACTTATTTCTTGGAGTAGGTATGGACTGTCTCTCTTGTGACACAATGCTGGTGCTCCAAAAGCTCTCAGTTTGGGACCACTTTGGATTGGGGACTTGGAGAGTTGGAATGCCCAGCTTGTGTTTCTCTATTTTCCAACAACTTGCTCCAGACCCACTGACAGACTGCACTATGGTGCCATCTCCTCATGTCAGGCAGAAATATCTAGAAACAGTTTTGTTACTGTTTTGTTACACACGGAGCCACAACATCTGAGTCTTTAGTTTTGTCTTCAGTGACTTCCAGTGAATACAGTGCTATGGAAACGCCCCAGGGTTTTGTCATGCAGTGTCACAAGGGACCAACTTCTGGCCAGGGTGAGTTCATTGCTATGGAAACCTCAGAGATTTAATGCAGAGAGAGGGAGAGAGAGAGAGTGGGGAGAGAAAGAGAGAGAGAAGGTGAGAGAGAGAGAGAGAGAGAGAGAGAGAGAGAACACCCAGGGGTCCTTCCCAAGTAGGTGTGACCCTTTTGCATTCTAAAAGGTAGATACATGAAAAATCATAAATATATCAACCAATGGGTATGTCAGCCTATCTATGGTAGGGTGAAGGAGAATCCATAATAGACATGAGGGATGGACACACAGTGGGCTGATGCACCTGTGTGACAGAGAAGCTGCAAGGGAGTAACACTAAACGGCTCAATTAGAAGACCAGGGAATCAACTTGGGGGAGAAGACAGCTTAGTCCTCCAGTCCACAACTTTAAACCTAACCCCTTTCCTCAAAGGTCCGGTATGGCCATCTACAGCAAGGAAACCTGATGGCCTGATCTTTGTGAGGAGGAAGAAGTTCCAAGTATGCAGGGGTAGCGAATCCCACAGAGCATCTGAAGAACTCCCTCTGCTGCGAACACTAGGTGCTCAGGACACCGCAGTAGTGCTCCAGCTGCAGGCACTGGGGAGCCTGTCTTCAACGCTGACTCAAGAACAGAGCTGGGAGATTTGAGCACAGAGCTTAACCCCAGTGCCAGGGCAAAGAGGACAGGATGGACAAGCAGCTCTACTTGTCACACGGGTTTCATCATGTGAAGAAGAGATCCAAGGAAGTAGATGATCTGGGAGGGTGAGGATGACCTAGGCAGGACTTTGCAGATGAGATGAAATTCCCAAAGCTTCGAGCTGGTTAAGAACATCTGAGCACCTACTCCAGGTCTTTCTTCCTTTGTGGTTTGAATTGTGTTCTCCTAAAAGATGGGCTGACCTCTCTCATCCCTATGAATGGTTTTTTATTTGGAATTAAGATATTTGCAGATGTAATTACAGGTTCAAATATTGACATTCGAGATTCATGTGGGCCCTAATAGAATGGCTGCATTCCTAAAGAAGAGAGGGGTTTAGGGGATAGAGGTTCTTTTTAGCAGTGAAGAATACTGACTCTGTCCAGAGGAGCCTGATTTGGTTCCCAGCACTCCCATGGCAGCTCTTGACTGTCCATGGGGACAGTCCAAGGGGATCTGATGCCTTCTTCTGGCCTCTGTGGACACCAGGCACACACATGGTGCACAGACATACGTGCTCGTGAAACACTCATACATAGATGTGAGTAAAGAATGCCAAGGATCCTGTGAAGGAGAAGTGGATGAGATCTACATGAGTGGACTGGGTGTGGGGGTGCAGAGGGTGAGGAGGGGGGATGAGAACATAGGGAAATGGGAGGGTCACGCTGGAACAGGGACAGAGTGGGAGGGCAGGGAGGGAGATACCATGATAGATGAGGACACCATGGGAATAGGAAGAGGCAGGGTGCTGGGGAGGCTCTCAGGAATCCACAAGGATGACCCCACCTTGGTCTGCTGGCAGTGGTCCAGAGGGTGCCTGGACTGGTCTACTGTGGTGACTGGTCTAGCAAATAACCTAGCCTAGTCATCATAGAGTCTTTGTCCAGTGATTGACAGAGGCAGATGCAGAGATCCACGGCCAGGCACCAGGCTAAGCTCCAGGAATTCAATCGATGAGAGAGAAAGAGGGATTCTGCAGGCAGGGGACATCCAGATCATGATGGGAGGACGTGCAGAGATGACGGACCACACTAGTGGAAGCCCATGAACTGTAGACTCGTGGCTGTGGAGCCCCCATGGGACTGGACTAGGCCCTCTGGATAAGGAAGATGGTTGTTTGGCTCGATCTGTTTGGGGGGCACCCAGGCAGGGGGATCGGGATCTGTCCCTGGTCTATGGGCAGGCTTCTGGGAATCCAGTGCCTGTGGTGTGACACCTTGTGTGGCCTTGGTGCAGTGGGAAGGGCTTGGACCTGCCTAGGCTCAGTGTACTGGGCTCTGCTGACTCCCCATGGGAGACCTCGATTTGGGGGAAGTGGGGATGCGGGGTGGCTTGGGAAAGAGGGCTGGGGGGTGGGAGGAGGGAGAAGGGGGGATCTGTGGATAGTATGTGGAGTGAGTAGAAAATTTCTTTTCTTTTCTTTTTTTTTTTTTTGGTTTTTCGAGACAGGGTTTCTCTGTGTAGCTTTGCGCCTTTCCTGGATCTCGCTCTGTAGACCAGGCTGGCCTCGAACTCACAGAGGTCTGCCTGCCTCTGCCTCCCGAGTGCTGGGATTAAAGGCGTGCGCCACTACCGCCCAGCAAAAATTTCTTAATAAAGAAAAATGAAAAAAAAGAAAAAAGAATGCCAAGGATTGCTGGCAGCCTCCAGAAGTGTTCACACTGCTTCTAGAAGGATCCAACCTACTGACACCTTAATTTTGGATCCCTCACATCTAGAACTGAGAAAAAACGAATTTCTAGTGTCCTATTATGGTTTGTTATAGAAACCCTATGAAAGGAACTCACTCCTGCTACAGCCAGCACCAGCAGATGAGGCAGAAGGCTGCTGGTGGAGAGCTCCGACTAGGCTGGATTGGCAGGCCTGGAGGAGGGATGAGAGAGACGCAGAGGTTCCCGGGTGGCCCTATTCCATGCGTGTCTCCTCACTCACTGCTGGTTCCACTTGCTGTGAGGAGCTCTTTAGTTTTGTAACCCATTCTTTCACTCTTGTTTTTGTTGCTCCCTTTCGGTGTCATATCCATGAAACTAATAGAGCCAATATCAT
Source organism: Peromyscus aztecus (assembly GCA_902168405.1). NCBI lineage: Eukaryota > Metazoa > Chordata > Mammalia > Rodentia > Cricetidae > Peromyscus > Peromyscus aztecus. The sequence goes on from CABHPQ010146733.1 coordinate 31,795, forward strand.
ACAGCTTTTCTCCATTTTCCTCTAGGAGGTTTATAGTGACTGTCTCTGTGTTTAAGACTTCAATCCATTTTGTGTTGATTTTAGTGTGTGGTATAAGATGAGAATTTAATTTAAATCTTTTGCATATGGATATGTAGTTTTCTTAACATCCTGAGTATCTATCCAAAAGAATTGAAATAAATCTCTCAAAGAGGGCTTTGCACCACCATGTCAATTGCACGATTATTTAGCACAGACAAGATGA
>CABHPQ010146734.1:0-23018 GCA_902168405.1 Peromyscus aztecus
TTGTTGTTGTTGTTGTTATGTATATAGTGTTCTGTCTGCACATCTGCTTGCATGCCAGAAGAGGGCACCAGATCTCATTATAGATGGTTCTGAGCCACCATGTTGCTGCTGGGAATTGAACTCAGGACCTCTGGAAGAACAGCCAGTGCAGTCAGGACCTCTGAGCTATCTCTCCCGCTCAATATTTTCTTTTTTAATCATTGAAACAAGAAAAAAAAATGGGCCATTGAGATGGTTCAGTGGGTAAAATTGCTGGAATTTAATCCCCAGAATCCACTGTAGAAGGAGAGAACAGACTTTCAAAAGCTGTCTTCTGACCTCTATACACGGATATGGCACATGTGTACACACACGTCATAATACATACGTAATGACGATGGTGATAATAAAACAAAAAACCTAATTATCCCTTATCTTCTTCTACCGCACTTCAAGTTCTCTTTATTTCTTTATGTGTGTTTAAGTTTCTGGTTAGTGTCATATTAAAGTACTTGAAGTTCTCGTAACATCTCTTTTATGAGAGTTTGCTGGCTCCAAAGCTATTGGTTTTAATTAATCTGTGAAGACTGTATCTCTTCACTTTTAAAATAAATGTTCACTGGTTTATTTTTTTAAATATATTCCCTTCCAAATCTGTAGCTAATTGTCCTCTAGTTTGCAAGGTTTTGACAGGCAGTGTGTTAGAGCTCTTATTTTCTCCCTCTTGACATAATGTGATTATCTTCTCTTTCTATGTTCTCTCTTGGCCTGCTGTTTATATTACTTACATTGTGGCATACTTAGATATTTAGTATTTATATACCCTTGGTATTCTCTAGGTCTTTTGATTCTTTGGCTTTTGTCCACTATTAATTTTTTGGAAAGCTATTTTTATATTTAAGTTAAATTTGAATTCTTCTATCTCATTGTCTCTCCGTTCCTTTCAGGACCTCAATCATACAGACGTTAGAAACTTTGGCATGCTTAGGGCCTACTTTCTGCTTTTCCTTTTCACCCCTCCGGCCTCCGTGTTCCATTCTGAGAAATCTCTATTGCCCATCCTGGACTTCTCTGAGTCAGCTGGAGAGCCCAGTGGACAGTCCTAGTCTTTATCTCCGACCGAGTCTCCTTTTCCAACATCTCTGGTTGTTCTTTCTTTTCCTCTCAGTCTCTCTGCTGAAACTGCCCATCTGATCTTGTCTGTCCACCTTCTCCATCACGTTGTGACACATGAATCAGGCTCTTCAAGCATCCCACATCTTTGCATGCATCCCACTGCTTTGTCCATTGGCAGTGTGCAGCTTCCCCTTCATTTAGTATGGCCCATCGTGTTTGTTGAAAGACACTGCAAAGAGCAGGGAATTTGGTGAATGTTTGTACATTTGGATCAAGCTTGTCTGTCCGTTGTCTCAGACTTCTATAGAATGTGATTCATTTAGCTACTTGCTGCTACAGTTACTTGCAGGGCTCTGCAGCTTCAGACTCCTCTAGGGATAGCTCATGTGTTTGGGGACGGCCTCTGGGAGTTTTCCTAAACTTCAGGCCTTTGTTTTGTGCCATGCATCAGAATCCATCCCACATCTATATTATTTGCATTTCTGTTTTATTTCCTGACTACCCTATAGCAGGCCTTTCCCTATGCCTTCATTTCATTGAATATTTGTGTAACAGGGGAGACAAATAAAAAGGCTTTGGCCTTCCCAGAGCTAGGGCAGATATACAAAGACATGTTTGAAATGTTCATCACAGGGTTGGTTGGGTGAGGGCTGTGAAATCAGAGATAGTGATTCCCAGAGTTTCAGATGCACTGGTCACATCATATTTCTTGGGCTGAGTGTGGGCATATGATGATGGCTTTGTCATTATTACTATTAAAATTGTGTGGATCTTTTTCTTCCATGATTCCAGCATGCTTTGTAATCAAAGCCTTGAAGCAACACTGTAAGACATCCCACTGCAGAGACCACCCAAGTAGAAGGAAGGGAAAAAAAAACTGAATGCCATTCAAATGAGTATTTCCTAAATGCCATAAAATTTCACTGATTGGGTCTATGTGGAATTTTAAAATGCTATGTCTCAAACAGCTTACCTGTATGTGAACTTGGTATGTCCTGGACAACTGAGCTAAAGAGCTTAAAAGAATGGTTTTGGTGAGGAAAAACACCTCAATGCTAAAGACACACATGAAATGTTTGATTAAAATCATTTCATGGTGTACAGGAGAACATTCTTAATGAAGCAACATGATATTTTCAGGTTGCTATAGGAACACAAAGCAGGAAGATCTCCTCAAGATTGTGACATTCAAATCAAGTCCAAGAGAGTGAACAGGCATCCTCCAGAGGCAGAGGCACCCAGAGGAGCATCTTTCTAACCGCACAGAAGAATGAAATGGTCACTAATGGACGGAACCTCTGGGGCCTCAGCAAAGTCTGAAGGAAACATGATAGACGAAGGTTCATATTGAAAATCCCCCAGTTATTCCAGAGAGCAAGGAAGCGTTGGAAGACTGTGAGAGATTAAATGACAAGAGTGTAGCACCAGCCACAGAGTGTGAGGTGATGGCTGGAAGAGAAGAGGCTAAAAGGGGTGAGAGCAGTAATGTTGCATTCCGTCAGCACGGGCTTGGCTGGGGCAAGAGCAGGATGGGGGCAATCACAGCTGAGGCAGTACGGTTGAAGGGGAGGGGCCAACTTGAAGACATACCTAAAAGGGGGGATCTTGAGAACTTGGCTGTTGACTGGACATGGGGAAACAGAGAGAGACAGTGTATGGTGATCGAGGACTCTGCCCTGAGCTTCTCAGGAGGCAGGGCTGACATTCTTGAGGGAAGAAATGTAGGGCAGGTTGTAGCGCTGAGCCAAAGTTATACTTTAGTCTTGGATGGGCTGTGCTCAACTGCCCTGGGATGAGGAGGAGAGAGGCTGACTCCCACCGGGAGTCTGGCGCATGGCTTTGGTGCCTTCACAGAAAATGCAGGACAAACAGGAAAGCCCAGGAGAGATCAAGAAGGAGAGCACACAGGCTGTGATGGGTTGGTGGTGGGGACAAGGGATGCTTTATACCTTTGGGAGAAGTGACTGTCACCTCCCTTGAGGCACTCAAGTGGAGAGACGCGATGGTTATTTCAGCTTTACTACAGAGTAATGCTGTTTAATGGTACCACTTCCAAAAGGGGCCTTTTCTCAGCTTACCTTCTTCTCTCTTTCACCTCGGCTGACACCGTATACCGTCCTGGTAAATATAACATCAAAATGCCAACAGTTCTTCTCAGGAGTCAAAGGGAAAGACGATCAAAGTCCTGGCAATGGCTACCGCACCAGCCACCTGACAGCAGCAGCAAAGGGGAGACAGACTTTAAATCAGGACCTTGGCACGGAGTCCAGTGACGCTCTTGCTTCTCAGCTTGGTTTTGGATCAGCTTCCGACTTGGTTGCTCCCTTTCCGGAGGGTGGGGTGCGGGGAGTGAGAGAAGACCCCTGGAGCTTGCCTCCAGTTTGTGGTTCTCCAGTGAGTGTGAGGAGGGAGGGGTGGTGTCTAAACTATGTCCCGCAGACTTTAAATGTGGCCATGCTCCGCAATCACTGCTCAGTGCCTGGAGCTGCAAGTGACATAAACCCGTGGAGTCCTCTTTGTGTTCTCACGTGGCTCCAGGTATCTGACGCTGTGCTGAACGCTCACCACTAGGGAATGATTCAAACAAACAAACAAACAACAAACACGCCAAACCCATGAGCTGCTGCAACAGCCCGATCAGGACGACACTCAACTCTTGTCGAGAATAACGCATTTCCGCTGTCCTTCTCTTATTGAGCATCCCAGCAGCCTCGTGGTGTGAATGTTGACACAGTTCGTTGATTTACGAAGGTGGCAAAATGGGGTTCAGATGTTTAGCCGCTTGGAGAGTCACCCCAGTCTTTCTAGTGCCAAACAATAATCTTTCCCTTGCACTGCACTATCTTCCACGCGGAGCCAACACTTCCAATCTCCGACTGTCCCAGCGTCTATGAAGAGTTGAACTCTATAATGCAGATGCGGAGCAACGTGGCCAGTGCAGCATAAGAATACTCCACTGGGTTCCTGTTTTCCACTCTACTGAGGGCCGCACCGCATGAGGGCCTCAGACCCAACCTGGGAGGCAGGTTGGCAGAGCAACTGAAAACCCAGCTCATCAAATATCTGTCACCAAAATGAGGGAAACAGAAAACATCTTCCCATGCTTCCCAACCATGACAAGGGTGTGGGCATAGTGTGGTTCTCCCCAGCGGAGGGTGGCAAGCTGTGATCACCTTCTCACTCACTCCAGTATTAGTCCTTGTAGGTCTAGGGTGTCAAACCCTCACATTCATGCCGTCGTCGCCTTCTGCCTTCCCCGCAGACGCCACTAAGTGACCATAAGAGTTCAAACGTCTGCCTCCATACAGCCTCTGCATGTGTGCTGATCAGGGTGGGCATGCCAGGGGAAGACTCTGGCGCTCCTGCCTGAGGTCAACAATACGAACTACGCTATGGTATCTCGAGGCATCAGGGACATAGAGTCTGACCCAGCTTGAACCAGAGCACCCGGTCCTTCAGGTGAGTAAGATGTCTCTGTATCTAAAATTCTCCTGAGCCTCGGTTTCCCCATCTGCTGCATAATGTGAGAGTAACAAAGCCTTGCAGCCCAGTGTTCCTGAGAAGAGGAAAACGATGGGTCACTGTGCTCAGGGCACAAAGTAAATAAACGTGACCTTGCTAGCCGAAGCTACATGAAGTTCAGGTCAATAGGAAGAGTAACTGATTTTAACAGTTGGATAATGCACTTATTAATATCATTAAAACTAATAAAAATAATGCATCCCCTGCTTTTTCTAGCCTATTATGTATTCACTTTTTCGAACAAACCTTTACTTATCAAAAGTTAGAGAAAAGGCTGTTCTCAAGCATAACGTACACTGGGAAGGGCTGGAGAGGTGGCCCAGCGGTTAAGAACACTGGCTGTTCTTCCAGAGGACCTGAGTTCATTCCCAGCACTCATGTCTGGGCTCACATCATCTGGAACACCAGCTCCAGGGCATCCGATACCTCTGGTCTACGGTGGCCCCTGCACCCACATGTGTTGACTCACATGCAGACACACACAGATGCACACACCTACACATAATTAAGGACAATAAAATAATTTAAAAAGGAATAACACATATTTGGAGAAGAAATTGCTCAACTTAACTTGTGGTTTTCTTGTCATAATTAAAAAGTGCATTACCTCCACTGGAATAAAGTCATTGAACTGAAAATGTGATAGAGACCTAAAACCGAAGAGGAAAGTCTTATTTGGGGAGATTGCCTGGTAACTATTGTGAATTAACTGGGCACCTTGCTATCCAGCAGAGGAAAGAAAGACTAAAGCAAACACAAGCGCACTTTGCTTGACTGAGAAAACAAAACAGACCAAGGGGGAGCAGGAAGGAGCTTTCCTGGAGTGGTTTTGGGTTTTCAAGTGATTTACTTACTTATTTTGAATGATTATGAGAGAGTACTGAGAATGTAGGCAAACAAATGAGGCTAAAACTAAATTCTGTATTTTTGGCACATGCTTTGATAAAGTAACTGAGACACCAAAATACTTTCAGATGAGTGTTCCCAGCCTCTCAGCTAGGATTCATTCAATTGGGAAGTCCTGGTGTTCTAGGTGGAAATCTTAGAAACAACATATTTACACAATATATTATATTTTGTGGGTTGAAAGACATATAAAGCTTTGGGGGCAATTTTTTATGTTGGAATAATGTTTGATTTTTCTAATATTATTATATTAGATGACTCAGCTGAGGGCTTGCCTGAAAGCATGAAGACTGGAGTTCGGATCCCAAGCTGTAACAAGCTGAGCACCCATGCTTCCTGTAATCCAGCTTCAAGGCACGTGTGTGGAGACGGGCAGATTGCTGGGGTTTGCTGGCGTCCAGCCTAGCTGAGAAAACATGAGCCCTAGGTTCAGGGAGAGACCCTGCCTCAAAGGATGATGAGGAGAGCGACAGAGGAGGATGCACTATGCCTCCTCTGTCCTCCATGTGTGCAAATAGGCATGCATACCTGCACACACAAGTACACACACACACACACACACACACACACACACACACACAAATATAGTACAACTTTAAAGATTTTGATTTAGTAACATTCACGTGTCAGAAGACCTCACCTCTTTACTCTGGGCTACTTTTTGGGTATGTAACTTTAAGGCTATTTACTGAAAGTGACTCAATAGTTTTTCATGATCCATCTGAGGACAGGATTTGGAGACTCATTGTGAAGTCTTGGTATTTGACATTAGTGAGCCAACTGTATCCAAGAAGACTCAGAACCAAACAGAATATCAAACAGACTTAGCAAGTTAGAGATTTAACCACAGTCTATTTGTTTCAGATATCATACAAAAATTTAGCCACAGTCTATTTGTCACAATGACTTAAAAAAAATCTCCCAGAATGCTGAAATTTTGTAATAATTTTCTTCCCATAAAAACTGTCAAGATAGCATGTAGGAAGTTTGGGATGCCTAAATTCCAGCATGAAAGTGCTCAACAAAGGTGCACTCACGATTGGGTTACACCCGTTTTCATGACTGTTGCCATGAGACGGAAACAACACATGATTCTTCCTGCATTGTGCAGATTTATCTTTAGACTTTTGTGAAGCACCTTTCTGAAATTCACTGTATGTAGCACAAATCCTAACTGGTCTTAATAAAAACCCAGAACCAGATATTGAGGTGAATGCTGAAAGATCAGAGAGACAAAGGAAAAAGCCACAGCCACCTCTCACCTTACCAGCTCTCAGCCAAAAAGAGAAAGAGCTCCTCCTGCCTTATATTTCTTTCTCCACCCAGCCATATCACTTCCTGTCTCAGCCTCCCTAGTGCTGGGATTAAAGGCCTGTGTGCCTCCCAAGTACTTGGAGCAAAGGCATGAGATCCCACATGCTGGGATTAAAGGTGTGGGCCACCACTGCCTGACCTCTATGGCTAACTAGTGGCTGGCTTTGTCCTCTGATCTTCAGGCAAGCTTTATTGGTTAGAGCATAAACAAAATGTCACCACAACTGTACATTTTTGAAGAAAATGTGTTTTTAGTTTTAAATGTGGTTGTAGCATTAGGAAAGGATGGTTAACGGTGTGCTGTCAGCATGGGTGATTGCTGGAGGATCAGAGTTGAGAACAACAGACACAATGACAGAAGACCCACGAAAGTGCCCATGAGGCCATGGCAGCAATGCACAGCTCCCCAGGGAAGTTCTGAGGGGCCGAGGAGCCAGGACAGGACAAGCTAAATGGTGTGTCCTGTCCTCTCTCCCTCTCTTCCTTGTCCCACAGTGGACAGTTTCAAGGAGTGTTAAATTAACTATCAGAACTGAGTAACTACAAACTTGATTCCCCTCTCCTAATTTTCCAGTTTTCGTGCTAATATGGAACAGGGAAATAACGGAACATCTACCAGACATTAGTAAACAGCATCCTCTTTGCCCTCTTTATAAGATTCTTTGTAAATCCCTTTAATAGTCCTGTGGAGTAGGTATTAGCCATTTCTGCTTTGCAGGGAAGCACACTGATACCCACAGGAAGTTAAATGTGGTAGTGGCCCATGACACAGAGAGCAGGGACCACATCTTTACTCAGACAGCCTGACTTAGAGGCCTACGGTCTTTGTATCCACCTCTTCAGTGACTTCTCAAAATGATGTGGGTGAGTCACAGTGGGAATAAAATGAATCAGTTGAAGTGACCTCAAGCAGGAAAGGAAAGGCTTGCTACCAGGATTGAAGGTGACTCTGAGTTCACCTGCTGTGTGTGTGTGTGTGTGTGTGTGTGTGTGTGTGTGTGTTTGTGTTGTTTACATGACTGTATGTGTATGCATGTGCTGGATAGTTTTTAATATCAACTTGGCACAAGCTACAGTCATCTGAGGAGAAAAAAATCTTCATTGAGAAAATGCCATCGTACGATTGGCCTATAGACAAGTACGTCTATAGCACATTTCCTTGACTGATGATTGATGTGGGAGGGCCCAGCCCACTGTGGGCAGTGCCACCCCTGGGCAGGTAGTCCTTGGTTATATAAGAAAGCAAGCTGAGCAAGTCATACGTGGGCAATCCAGTGAGCAGCTTTCCCCCATGGCTTCTGCTTCAGTTCCTACCTCCAGGGATTTCCTTCGCACCTTGAGTGCCTGCCCTGATTTCCTTGGATGATATGAAATACACTCTTTCCTCCCCATGTTGCTTTTGGTTACAGTACTTTCTAATCACAGTAACAGAAAGTCTAAGACGATGCATGTGTGTGGGTGTGCACATGCCTGGAGGCCAGAGGTTGGCACTCCAGGCCTTCTTCAGCTGCTATCCTCCTTAATTTTTGAGGCAGATTCTCTCATTCAACCTGAAATTCACTGATTTGACTAGAGTCCCAATGATCCTCCTGTCTCTCCCACCACAGCCAGTGTTTTATGTGGGTGCTGGGGATCTGAACTTAGGTCCTCAGAAGCAAGCACTGTACTGATTGAGCTATTATACCAGCCCTCCAAACTTGCAAGGAACGTCAAAATATTCTATCCCTGCCCCCCTTCCCGAGAAAACTACCAATCAGCCCCCAGAGAAGCTAGGAGAGTTCCTTTAAAATACCACATCAGTGTGTTCTTGGAAGTCTCTAATTGATGCCAAGAAGGGCTTCTGGTCACATGAGAAATGAAGTTAGGAATAAAAGCACTCTGGCATGAATCAGAGCTGAAGCAGAGTCCTGACTGGCAGAGAGAAGCCTGTGAGGTTCCTGAGACATGTGAATGGAAAGAGAGAGATATTTATAGTCGCCCATGCCCACACCCTCCCTGTCAGCATGGGATGGAGCCAGTGGGTAATGAAATGTGACATGCATCCACACATAAAGAGAAGCAGAACTAGGGGAGCGGAGGCTTGAGAGAGGAACTGTGGAACAAAGTACAGAAACTCTTCATTACCATAGAGCGGGATGGCTAGAGAGATCAGATCCCGGTAACACTGCAGGGGACAGTGAGTGAGCCGGGTGCTCTGAAGCAGTGCGCATCACCCGGAAGAGAGAGGAGGAACTTCGAGGGCAGCCCGATGAACTGTGTTGTGCTGAGGAAGGCCAAGATGCTGCCAAACACTTTCTTCCACATTCTCTGGTTTTCCACTGGACTCAACAAGAGAAGACCAAAGGACGGGTCTCCATGCCCTTCCCCACCTCCTTGCAAACCTTGATCCAACTTTGAAGCTTTTGAAGACCAATCATTAAAACACTGCTCATGGTTTCCAACAGGAAATTGGAAATGAAGCTGTGATCCAAATTCCGTCACAAGTGTTTTCAGGTTCTTCTGTGTAGTACGGAAGCTGATGTTGACGGCATCCCCGCGGGGCTAAGGCTGCCTGAGAGTTAGTGAGAAGCCGCGTGCTCCCGTTCGATGCGAACAGCAGGAACTGGCTTCCTTTCTCAGCTTTGAGATTTGAGGCCCACTTACTCATTTCTCTGTGGGAAAGTGTGTCAAGCAGCCAAGCTCACTGGTGAAGTGAGAACACAGAATCTGAATGCTGTTGCTCAAGGCAGGTGTGAACAGGTGAGAACCAGCAGGTGGGGACTAGAACCCTCAGGGGGGCTTTGGCTTGGTCTGTAGTCCCTGGCTCTCAGGGGTGGCTCCATCCTGGGCAGTCTGGGGTCTAAAGGGACAGGATACAAACTGCTGAGAGAAGCTGCTGGAAGAAGCTCCCTGAAGCACTTAAGCCTGGAGTAAGCATCCTAGAGAAGCCTCTGGCTTCTCCAGGCAGGAAAACCTGCAGCTCACAACAGGAGCAAGCTTCCCTGTGTGTTTTTGAAAGGGCCTGGATGCACTCTAAATTCTCCAACTTCTCCCTTGTCCTTGAACAAGTCAGGGTGAATTTAGCTTCAATGCCTTTATCAAGATACCCTCTGCAGCTACATGTATGTCCAGTGTCTTAACAGTAATGATGCTAGAGGGTTGTTTTCATTAGTTTTATTAGTTTTGTGCCTGTGTGTATATATATGTTCATGTGTGAATGTGTGCATGTGGTGGTGGTGGGGGGGCGGTTAGAGGTAAACATCAGGCATCTTCTTCAAATCTCTTTCAACCTTATTTTTTTTAATTAATTTTTTTTTTATTTTATGTGTAAGGTGTTTTGGTTACACGTATGTCTATGCAGCATATGTATGCTGTTATCTGAAGAAGCCAGAAGAGAGCATCAGATCCTTGGAACTAGCGTCCCAGAAGGCTTTGAGCTGCCATGTGAGTGCTGGGAATTGAACTAGGTCCTCTGGAAGAGCATCCAGTGTTCTTAATCACTGAGCTACCTCTCCAGCTCCCAAACATTACTTTTTGAGACAGGGTCTTTCACTGAACTTGGAATGCACCAATTTAGTTAGACTAGTTGGCCACCAAGGCCCAGATTGTCCCCATCTCCTCCTCCCCCACTGGTTACCATCAAGCCTGTTCTTTTTTGTTTTTTTTGTTTTTTTGTTTGTTTGTTTGTTTTTTAACATAAGTGCTTAGATCTAAACCGAGGTCCTCATGCCTAAGTCATCTTCATTTCTGATGTGTGATGGTACATCAGTTTTAACATCCAAGGAGGAAAACACTGAGTTATCTGTTTAGAGAATACAGGAGCTAAAAGTTTAAATACACAGTAATTTGCCAGCATTTAAGCCCTGACAATTGTCATTATGACTTGACCGTATCAAAGAGCAGAGAGATTCTCTCTCCAGTAGACAGAAACTTGTCCATAACTAAAAGCACACATTCCCTCCTGATCATTCACTCTGAGACATATGGCTGGTGTTCACACATCCGTCCAAAGCAGAGTGTCAAAGTAAAGCGGCTGAGCAGTGATCATTCGAAACTATGGCACTCACGGGAAAAGCAAAACTTCACAGCAGTTATTATTACTGCATCCTGTGATTTGGTTGTGGCTTGAGTCTGTCTCCCAGATGTTTCCATGTTAGGAGTTTGGTTCTCAGTGTGGTACAATGTGCACGTGCGTGTGCGTGTGCGTGTGCGTGTGTGTGTCTGTGTGTGTGTGTGTGTGTGTGTATGCAAGTACCCAAGGGGCCCACAGGTGTGGGATATCCCAGGAAGTTGGAGTTACAATCAGTTGTGAGCCACCTTCCATGGTGCTGGGAAGCAAATTCTGGTCCCCCTCAATCTACTCAAAGGAATATACATTTTAATAAAGGATAGTTCTAAAAGTAGAGACCTGGTGTAATTTTTTAGGTAAGCTCTCACTATGTAGCTCAGGCTGATCTTGAACCCCCTGTCACTCTGACTCAGTCTTTCCGGAATGCCACTTCTGTTTTCTGCTTGATAGCCAACCTTTATACACACCAACTCTCATCCTCATCTGTGGTCACCACATCCAGATGTATTTCCAGGCTTCAAGACAGAGTCAAAGGTCATGCATATTGCACGAGGCTCTGATTCCTAGTACAAAATCTCGTTGCCAGTAATTTACACCGTGATCACTATACTGCAGAACAGTCTCTTCATTGGACACATATAAAAATGGCGTCACTGTTGATGTGATTGTTCTGATGATCAGTAAAAAGGTTTTCTAATATGCTTGTTGATAATTTTAATTTCTTCTTTGCATTGACTCTTACTGACTTGATTTGAATAAATTTCCTACTGAGCCATTTATGAACATTATAGCTTACATAATTCATAACTTATTCAATTAATTATTTTCAATCCATTTTTTAGTGCTGGTAATAGAACCCAGGGCCTCATGCATACTAGGCCAGAGCTCTGCCAAAGCTGTCATCACTGATTTCTTACGCATGGGCTGAAGAGGCGCAGCTAGAAAGGCGGTCTAGATTGGGGCAGTGGTGTTTCTGTGACAACCCGTGTGGCACTCTGGGTCGCTCTACGGGTTTGGGAGACAGCAATCGTTTTGAAGTATTATAGTGTTCTGTTCATATTTGTCAAGTCACATCATAAAAAGAAAACGCAAAAGAAGGCAAAGACATTTTTTAAAGGTTGAAACATTGTGTTCATTGAAGTAAAATGGTCTGAAAACTAACAGTTGTGTCTATATTTATAGAGGATGAATAGCAGTCATTCCAATTAACTGTCTTTTGCTATAATAACACACAGCAGTAATGATGATAAAATAAACATATAGAACTTACTACATGTCCTGGGCACTTGAATGGGTAATCCCCCATTCTTCTCTGCTGCCCTATTCTTTTTAACAATTGTGAGGTAGATACCGACTAGAACCTCTTCCCAGAAAGGTCGTCTCTGAGGTCCGGGGAGATTAAGTAACTTGCCTGAGACACTGCCGACGAGCTGGGACCCTCTACTGTCTGGGTGAAGCCCAGCTGCACAGTCATTGCTTCACACACACTGCTTTATTTGCTCTTGATAGTAATCTTCAGGGGTAAGTTGATCCCTGCATCCCAGGGATGGGAGAAGGCATCTCTTACATTCTCATACAGGTAATAAGTGATGGGTGATGGCTTCCACCTGGGTCATGCTGAGACAAAGTTGGTCTCCTTCCCCTCCCACATGAGTGCCTAGCAATGGCTCAGGACTCAAACACTGGCACAAGAAATTCTAAGGCTGGAGACTGGGAGAACCTGTGCTGGGAAAGATGCGGGAAGGTGAGCGACAGCAAGACAGAATCTACAAGAAGAAAGGGAGCGAGTGCAGGTTTGTTCACCAAGAGCACGAAGCTGACCCTTAGTGTGTGTGTGTGTGTGGGGGGGGGGGGTGGATGTTCTGTGTCAGGGGGAGGCAAGGGACCAGGCTGGGAGGATGCTGGTGCTGGTCATGGGCTTACAAGGTCTTCTTAATCTTCTTGGACTGTCTCAATGACTTTTTCCTTGAGTATGTTAATTAAGCAGTTGTCTGTCTGCTTCCTGGAGCATCCTTCCTATGAGCGAGTCTCCAGTGAACTGTAGCTTCTAAAGGGCAGAAATCGCACCTTGCTCATTTTGGACCCCAGCCCATAAGGGCAACATATATTTGTTGAGCTGCTGGTTGGACTAGCGTTAGACTTTTAGATACAGCGGTTTAGGCTAACTCACAGCAGGCCTTTCCCTCTTAAATGCATCTCTGGGACCAGTACTGAAGCACCCCAAGTTTTGTTCTTCCTAAAAGAAAGCCAGTGCTGCAGTCACGGTGATACGTACCTGGAATCCTACCCTTGGGTCACTGAGTTAGGAGGATCACTGTGAGTTCAAGGCTAGCCTGGGCTACAAAGTAGACCTTGCCCAAAAAACATAATTTAAAACACCCCCCCCCCCCAATCCCAAACCAGTATGATGTAAAGAAAGCAAGACATTCAGGACCGACTGCCAAACTCTCTCCTCGGCTCTGCTTCCTCCTCTCACTCTGCCTGATATTTCTTTTTTCTTTCCCAGTCAGACATCTTGAGTTTTCTACACTTCCCACCAACTCTGCTTTTCACCACCCATGTGCCCACCCACTCCAATCTGGCTGGCTTCTGTGTCTGTCTATCCACCAGACAAGAAATGGACCATAAAATTCACAAGCTTCCCTACAGCTGTCGAAAGGAGCAGGCTTTTTCCAGTTTGGTCTTCCTGATGTCCCAGACAAGCAGCCTTCAGTGTCTGGCCCCATTCTTCCTGTGCGTTAGGATCTCAGGCCCACAAGTCTCCCTCTCTCTCTCTCCCCTTGGCTTTCTCCTCTTGGCTCACCTTCCTCTACCAACCCTGAGATCTTGCTTGCTCTTAGAACATCTCTGGGCAATTTCATTCAGCTGCAACCCGGTCAGCAATGCCTACGGCCCTTTTGCATTAACAAATGGACAAACAACCTAGTGTCTTCCAAAGGAATCCACTCCTCTTGCCTCTGCTGACGGCTTCTTTGAACGCTCTTCTTGTACTCTACCTGTAACTTCTAAACTTTGGTAAGCCCAACTTAGTGTCATTACTGAAGTACCCATGATCCTCGGCTTGCCCAAAATTCATCCATGGTCCTGCCTCTGACAAGCTTACTCAGCTTTGGAAAATTTTGATGTGGCTAATTCCTGGCAGATTTCATAGAGGGAGAAAAATACTGATACTGAATTTGACAGTTTGCTATACTATGAGAGCAATAAATAATGGGAGCTGAAGCTGGTGAGTGATCTGGCAAGAGGCTTTCAGAGACTTTAGCTAAGCTCACCGCGCACCCTCACCTTGCGGAGAACATTTCACTGCTTTCCTGTACCTATCACGTTGCTGTGTTTGGCTAATTTGAACCAAATTCTCCCAGTTTTCACTTATTTGAATTGGCTAACAAATTGTCTTTATTTTTTTATCTTACCATATGGAGTTTTTAAGTAATTTTTATTTTCTTCACATCACCAATATTACATGTTAGAGTAGAAAATGATAAGAAAAAAGATTTTTAAATCATCTTTTTTTTTTTTTTTTGAGACAGGGTCTCACTCTGTAGCTCTGGCTGGCCTGGAACTCGCTATGTAGACCAGGCTGGCCATGAACTTACAGAGACCCATTTGCCTCTGAGTGCTGAGATTAAAGGTGTATACTACCATACCTGACTTTAAAAACTCATTCTTGATTCTACCTTCCAGATTTATGAACACAAGACCTTTCCATAGTAGCATATTATTTATACAAAACTATTCTTCACTGTACATGCTTGTGGAAAAAAGAAAATATCTTTATAAAACCTAAATTATTAGAATCTGAAGGGCCTCTTTGATTGTTTTTTGAGGGGAGTGGAGGTTTTTTTTTGTTTTTTTTTTTTTGTTTGCTTGTTTTTCCATCAGTGAAATCATTGGTTTTACTTAAGCAAATCATTGTAAATGAGCTTACAAAAATCAGCCTGTTCAGTTTTCCTCAGGATCTCTCTCTTTTTCTTTTGTAGGATTAGGAAATATACTATTAAACTGGCAAATCACATTACTGTGGTTGAAATTATAATTGTGTTTGAGGTAAGAAAACACAGTTCTTTGAAGCATGACTCATTGTAAAGTGGAAAGAAAGGGATTCAAGATCCGAGAACTCTCTCAGTAATTTAGCAGCATCCTACTTGCAAGCTGGAGGCCTCACCTCCGAGCTCCTCTGTGCCTTAGCATCAGCTTTGGCTGGAAACTTGCTGGGGTCAGAACTTGTCTTGGGCATTCTCTGGATCTCCAGAATGACTCCAGAGGGCAGGGTGATACAATGCTCAATAACTATGGGCTTTTCAACTCCCCAAGATGCAAGGATCAGAGCAAACAGGAACTGCGCCTGTGTGCTCTTTAAGAGACGACAAAAGAATCAGCTTTCCTAACTGTGTCTCACACAGACATTGTGAAGTAGAAATCTTTACTGAAGAGGCTTCTAAAGTTACCCAGCTGATATCTGCAGACATGCTCATGATAAAACTTGAAGATAAAACATACTGAAAACAAAGTACGATATCAACAATCATATTATCAAAATGTAAGAAAAATACAGCATGAAAAAAGGTTAAATGCTAACAGTAGTTATTTCTGAGTTGTAGAATCACAGATTTTTTTCTCCTTAACTTTCTTATACATCTGCATTCCTCACTCACAACACCCATTAGGGTGGTTTGAATGAAATTATCCTCATACCCTCATATATTTGAATATTGGTTCCCTGTTGGTAGAACTATTTGGGGAGGATTAGGAGGTGTGGCCTTGTTGGAGGAGGTGTGTCACTGGGGGTGGGCTTGAGGTTTCAAAGGCCCACACCATTTTCAGTTAGCACTTTCTCTCTGCCTCATGTTGTGTCTCAAGATGTGAACTCTCCCCAGATGCTCCGCACCGTACCTGGCTGCCTCCTGCCATGTTCTCCACCAAGTCGTAAGCTCCAAATAAACACTTTCTTTTATAAGTTGGCTTGGTCACATGCTGTCTTTTCACAGCAATAGAAAAGTAACTAAGACACCCATCCACGCATGAGTGCACACACACATACACATGCACACACATAAATATTATTTATGTTAAAAAGGACCCATAATATTTCACATAAAACGAATTAAAAACAGAAGTAAACACTCCATTTCCCCTCTCATTTTGCTGCTACCTTGAAAGCTGTACATCCCACAAGGCAGCACTTGCTTGCCAACGTTAAGAAGTAAGACAGAAAATAACATGGCATGCATCTGCCAAGACAGATTTGTGGTTGACATTTCTTCTGAGAAATGCCTCCATTAAAATAAGTAGCTGTTGGTGTTGTCTCCTGATCCAGTCACTTTGAAAAGAAATGAGTAAGTAGCTCTCAGAAGTGGATGTTCAAGTTTCACGTGGAATTTAACGCTTTGAGTGGAGACACCACAGAGGTGACCAAGCATGTGAAAAATGAGAGTTGATGGCCAGGCACCTGGCAGCTTCTTAAAAGAGACTTGTATTATGCTATTGCCCATCATGAGGCATTCAACAAATTTAAGTATTACTTATTAACACACTGCACATACAGTTTGATTCGACTCGTTTCAAAATGATCTGGGGCATGGGATATAGATTCCATACACTAATAACTACAATGTGTTCATTTAGCCACTCATCAGATGAGTGCTTTATAGTTAATATTTCTCATGTTCCATTAATCCCGTAACTACACTCCATCCTCCTCTTTCTCTATGTGCTTCTGTTTGGAGAGGTTAAGGAATTCAACTGCTCTCAAGCACTGGTCTTTGTGTCTCTGGAATTCGCCCTAACTCACCACACCATGCCGCGTTTTACTCAATGGCATTGGCAGCATCTGTCCTTGTGGTCTTTCTCCAGAACTTTGTCCTGGTTGGTTAGAAATCAAGCAGGTTTGTAGCAAGCTAGGCGTGAACAGATGAGGTGGAGACTGTCAGCCCACCCCATCATCTACTGACTCTCCTCAGCGAAGAAGGAAGGGGAGACAATAAACACAACGGAAGGAGAAAACAACCAACACCACAGGCCTCGAAAGCAGCTTCCGAGAGACTTCTGTAGCTGGCGACAGGTTTGGCGACAGTTCTTTTGAGTTGAGCTGTGCTCAGTTTTCTCAGTTCATTCAGAGGAATTGCATAAGCCACCTTCCTGAAAGTGGGAAATGTCACTAGAGTACAGCAATCGCTCTCTCGTCAGAAATCCAATGTAGTGAAAGAATCAATGAGAAAGTGCACAGCACGTGTGGTTGCCATAGTGCTAACAATACTTTGGCAGGTCCTGGGACAACGCCATCTGCACAATCAGATGAGCGTGGAGGCGGCCTGATGCAGGCTGTGATTGCCCTTCCTCAGTGTGCTCCGTCTCCCTATGAGGGAGGTCTTAGGAGGAGTTTTCAACCTGAGGACAGAGGCCCCAAGGGCCTGAGCACCTTGTGCAGGGCAGGAGCTGTCTTCCTCCTCCACCTTCTGCTTCGCTCGCGGGGTTGGAGTGACCACCCACTTTGTCCCTTGACAGATGGCGCTGTCTTCATTAGTGAGGTCATTTTCTTTTCCTTCTTAGATTCGCCTCTTGATGTCTCCAAAACTAGAATGTGATTAGGGTATTAGTGTAAATCCCTGTTTCCCTAGCAGGTATTTACAAATACCCACTTTGTAATGTACCAGGCAGTACTCCAGAAATTTAGAAAGAATGGGGGAAAAAAAAAATCAATGAAAATATCTTCCCTCCGGCAGCTTTGGCTTCAGTGACCCTGCACAGTATTTCTGAAATTTTCATTATTTGAAGAATTACAATGTATTTTATGGGAATGTAGATTAAAAACAAAACCAAATTGATGTGAAATTTAGGACATTGAAAAGAAAAGCTCATGTCAGTGTAGCGGTGAGAATGTGACTACGTTACCCAGCACCAGCTGCACTTGGTGGGTCTGTCTCCACATGACTGCAGCCCGCTGACTCGGCCTGTGGACGGAGTCAGCGTACACCGAGTGGGGATGTGCAGGCTCCACGGAGGCTGCAGATAAAGTGCTGAGGAAGACTGCAGGGAGGTGAAGGTGTAGGCACTGGATTATACAGACACTGCTAGCAGCGAGGATGCAGAACTGCACATAAGCACAGTTACTGTAGAAGACAGTATCACTGCTAGGCATGGGACCAAACTAGACCACCTGTCCCCACCAGGGGGCTTCCTGAAGAGACAAGATAGTCTGAGAAAGCTGAAAATTCTTAGGTTTTTTCTCTTGTAATTTAAAATTTCAGAGACTATACTGAATTGCCTACTCAAACAATTTTAAGAAATTAATCACTTGATACTACCAATACAAATGAGAATTTCATGAATTCAGAAAGATGAAATGAATAATAATCAGAAGTAAACTACAGTTACCTAACCCTGATCATGTGACCAAAAGCTTTTCACTTTACTGGGTCTTCTGAGCTAGATGGAGCTTAGTAGGAAATACTGCCCACTAGTCATTGAGTTGTAAGGGATCACACTGCACACTAGTCATCCAGTTGTAAGGGATCACACTGCACACTAGTCATTGAGTTGTAAGGGATCACACTGCACACTAGTCATTCAGTTGTAAGGGATCACACTGCACACTAGTCATTGAGTTGTAAGGGATCACACTACATGCTAGTTATTCAATTGTAAGGGATCACACACACACTAATCATCCAGTTGTAAGGGATCACACTGCACACTAGTCATGGAGTTGTAAGGGATCACACTGCATGCTAGTTATTCAGTTATAAGGGATCACACTGCATGCTAGTTATTCAGTTGTAAGGGATCACACTACACATTAGTCATTCAGTTCAAAGGGATCACACCATCTTTTAGGCTTCAGCCAGAATTAATTTGCTATGAACATGTGAACTGTAAAGACTTGGTGGGAAACTAAAAGCAAACATTGTCAGTGTCCATCCAGCAATGGTGCTGTCTGTGTTTAAGGCTTTAGCCTGGAGTTTTGGAGCAGAGGAGACATGATCTCACAATGCACAGCAGTCTTGATATTTTCAGATTAAATTTTCAGGCAGGAGACAAAAATCCATTATTTTTGTTTTCCTCCTTGTTCCTAAATTTGACAGCCATTGTGGAAATTGTTTGAAGCCACACTCTGGTATTTTCTGAGAAATCTCTCATGGTGTCCAACACCTTCAAATAACTTGTGAATTGGTAATGGTTAGAGGTCAGACCATGAGGAAAAACATGATTTTTTTTAACGCTGTTTAAAACATTACCAAAAAGCTTATTCAATCCATATGAATGAAGTTTAGACAATTCCTGCTCACACTGAAAATGTGTTCACGGTGTCTCCTTCATTAATTACACATCAATCTAACACTTATTTTACAGTCCTCACTATGCTCTGCCACTGTGCTGGCCACACCAGTGAGCGAGCAACAGCAGACGACAGCCTGCATCCTGGAGCACCCATGTCTGCTCGGGCTTCTTCCCTAGGATGTCTTCCTAGATTCAGTGTTGTTTTTGTTATTTTATGTGGGAGTTCTAGTCAAAGATCAACATTCCCATCAATCTTCCACATTATCTAGAAGTCTCAAGATAAATGCGTGTGTTCTTAAGGTAGTTTTACACTGTGGTAAATCAAGTGTCTGATTAAGGAAGAAAGAGAATCAACAAGAAATTAGAATGATTAATATACAACTTTTAAAATGTTCCCATTCCTTCTGTGGCTATTTATCTCTTGCTTTTTGTTTCTTTTTTTTTGTCCTTCCTGTTCACTTATTCCCAGTGTGTGTGTGTGTGTGTGTGTGTGTGTGTGTGTGTGTGTGTGTGTATGTGTGTGTGTGTGCCAGAGGTCAATGTCAAATGTCTTCCTTGCACACTCTCCACCTTATGTCTTGAGAAAGATTTCTTATTGAACCTGGAGCTCATTAATTTGGCATGAAGATGGTTGACCAGCAAGCCTCAGGGATCCTTTGTGACCTCCTCCCCAGTGCTGGGATTACAGGTGACTGTTGTTGATGTCTGTTGATGTGCATGTTGGGAGTCCGAGTTCAGGTTTTCATGGGTATGCAGTCAACATTTTGCCCACACAGCCATCTCTTCAGCTCCCTCATGCTAATTTCTAATCCTGAAAATGGCAGTGACTACAAATCTTCATTACAGAACATCAGGTACTTGGTTATTTCTTACAATGCCTGGAGGAGCCTCATTCTGGTAGTTCATATTCATCCAATCAATGAGGTTATCATGGATGTGGCAAGTACAGTTCATGTCATCTCACAGCCCTTTGTCTACTCTTCCATCATAAGGACAGACATCTCAAGGCCACTCACTGACTTCCTCTCCCCCACATCCCATACGGGTTCCTGGAGATACAATTGCACAGCCCTCTCCTCCCCAAGTAGGTCAGGTTTAAGTGGGAGAGGCAGAGGCATCATCTTTTGGATTATGCCTGAGAAAGAAAACATCTGGATGCTGCTGGATGAGAGTAAGGGTGGGTGATAAGGAAGCCAGTCAGGGAGAAGATAGCAGTAGGTGTTCTGAAGGGAAGGCAGGCAGAGTAGGAAGAAAGCAACATCAGGGTGAAAGACGGGAAGGAGGCTGGTGGGTTTATTGTGCAGATTAGGGTTTATCCCAGAGAGGGCAGCATGCCCCCACCTCGCTGCTACTGTGACCCTTTCAGTAGGAACACTGGGCACTAGAAAGGACTAGCTACCTGCTGGGGTTGAGTGGCTGAAAGAACAAAGCTTTGGAAGACAGTTGCGGCACTCGAAACAGTGTGTCAGCGCTTCCTTGCTTCTTTCAGAATTAAGTTTCTTACTTTGTGATAATGATAGATACTCTAAAGTAACTTAAAATAGAGACCAGGGCTGAAGACTCCATGAACAGACACAGACAGGCAAGTTTCCTAAGGAGCGATAAACGTGAAAACACAAGGAAGTCTAATCTGAACTCTATTTCGTGTAAATGGAGATGGTCAATGACAAGGAAACTCATGACAAGCCATCAACCACCTTACACACCCGGGGCCTTTCCTGCAGGACAGGACAGATCATGCGACTGAATGACCATGACTGACTGAGTATTTTTGTCAGCGTATTTCCGTATGTGTCCTGGAAAGTCCTTCCCTTCAGCTTCCTCACTGGCACCCCCAAAATACTTCCTGTTTTGAGATGTCCTATTCATAAATCAGTGTTTAAGCAAATGAACTCATTACAGATTTTTACTGTGCCTTAATTTAACCTTTTAAATACCATTAGTGCTTCTCATTCATTTCCAACAGATGAACACTACATTCTCAGATTTTTTTTGACTGTTTCCAAGTGTGTGTAACAAATCAGCAGGTAAGTATTTGCGATTCTTATTTTTCTACTTACTTAAAGAATATTTGCTCACTGAGCAGTGAGTTACCAAAATATTGTAAGAAAGTCTATTTGGTCTTCATAGCCAAGTCCTAGCACAATGTTCCTAACATAACAGAACAAATATTTGATTTTGCCAGCTCCTGAAAACAGGGAGACTAAACCAAAAAAAAAAAAAAAAAAAAACCATAGGAATAGAAGGAACTGAGATAACATTACAGGCATAGTGACTCTAATCAATTAAACTGTAGCAATCTAGAGAAAACCCGAATCCAGAGAAACAAACAAACATTGAAACACAAAATGCATTTGGGAATCCAAAAAGACATGATCAGAGAAGTTTCCCATGGCATAATATAGTCAAGATGTGAAAAATACAACGGAAAGAAAAACTGCTAAAAGCTGTAATGAGCAAAGGTGCATCTCACATCACACCTGGGAGGCAGGTGCTTCGGGAGCACCCTTCTCCCCCCTTTCTCAGCTGCTCCCCTTCTCATGGTTACAGCCTGAGGGCCTCAGATCCCCCCGACTGAGAGGCAGGCCTGTGGCACAGTCACCATTCCTAGCCACCTGGAGTCTTCTTCATTCCCGGTCATACAGTTACCAGTTTGATACTTCTGGTTGTGTCACACCCTTGCTCAGGTCTCACAGCTGGTCCTCCACCCGGCCTTCCACCTCAGCCTCACAAACACATCACTGGTGCCTCCCTCGTGTGAGCTCACACAAGCCCTCTCTTCCGTAACCTGCTTTGGGTCAGTGTGTTTTATCAGAGCAGTAGACAAGACACTAACAGCATGACTTACAGCTGCCTGGCTGGCTTTGGGGGAGGCGAGAAGTACACAACAGGGAAACAGACACGAGGCCTGACGACTGACTACCTCTGGTAAAATTTCCTTGTTTGTTACCTGTTCTTGGAATAAGCAATTTTATAAATTATCTTAATTATTTTACGATTATTACCTAGTAAAAATACTTCTTATAACAAACTTTCAAAGCAATATATCGATAGAATAATTTTTCTCGTTGGTTTTTGTTTGAGACACACAAGTATAGACACTGCAGCTGAATAGATGCATGAGAGGTGATAATGTCCGGAGAAAGTGGGTCAGCGTGCCTCGGTTATCCCGGTCAACAAGACAAGGCCCAAGTGCTTCCTGAGGCCAAGGCCAGAGCTGGCAGGACTCACCGCTGTTGTGGGTCCTGGACAAGTGAGGGATTCCTGTGCTTCACTCACACAGTGCAGATAATGACAAACCCTCTTCACAGAGGCATAGAGCAAGATGACGAGCCACCGTGACACACCATGATTAGTGCCAGGGACACACCAAGAGCTCAGAGCTGGTGCTGTTGTTTGTGAACGCACTTTCCAGTCACAACAGTGCTTTGTAGTTTCTTCACTGCTAAGCATTCTGCCTGCTCTGCCTTCTTTGGGGGAGACAATTTATACGCTGTCTCTCTCTAAAGGTATCGATCGGTTCCAGTGCTTTTCTTATAAATGTTCCCAATAAGACCTATAAAATGTGTGTGCCTGTATCAAATTAGAGAGAGAGAGAGACAGAGAGACAGAGAGAGAGAGACAGAGAGAGAGAGAGACAGAGACAGAGAGAGAGACAGAGACAGAGAGAGAGACAGAGACACACACATACACACAGAGCGACAGGCAGGCAGGCAGGCAGGCAGGGTGGCGGAAGGAGGCCAAAGGCTCAGGTCAGATGTCTTCTTTCTTTAATACTCTCTGTGATTCTCTTTGAGACCGGGTCTCTCATGGAACCTAGACTGGCCAATGAGCTCAGAGGCTGTATTAGTTACTT
>CABHPQ010146735.1:0-14584 GCA_902168405.1 Peromyscus aztecus
AAATGTTGTCCTGAAAATACCTGGTTCCAATCCTGGTCACAAGTCCGTGCTTTGGAGGTGACAGGCCCTGGGGTAGAACTTGCCATTGTTACTTGCTAAATGCTCTGCTGTCAAATTTCCTTTTACACTTTTTCCTTTTTGCTTGTTTTTGGAGACAAGTTTTCTCCGTGTAGTTTTGGTGCCTGTCCTGGATCTCACTCTGTAGACTAGGCTGGCCTCGAACTCACGAGATCCACCTGCCTCTGCTTCCCGAGTGCTGGGATTAAAGGTGTGTGCCACCGCTGCCATCAAATTTCCTTTTAAATGTTGATAGGCATGGGCTGCTCACAGCCTTGGTCAGAGATATATATCTGGCCAAAGTGCTGAGAATAAAGTCTGAGGGTTCTTTCTTAAGACATATCAATTTTTTAAATTTATTTTACATACCAACCATCTCCCCCATCTCCTCCCATTCCCTCCCTCACCTTCTTTCTACTTCCTCCCTCCCTCTACTCCTCAGAAAAGGCAAGGCCTCCTCGCATGGGAGTCAACAACGCATGGCATATCAAGTTGAGGCAGGACCAAGCTCCTCCCCTCTGCATCAAGGCTGAGTGAGGCATCCACCATAGATAGGGAATAGGTTCCAAAAAGCCAGCTCATGTGCCAGGGACAGATTCTGGTTCCACTGCTAGGGACTCCACAAACAGATCAAGCTACATCACTGTCATTCACTTACAGAGGGCCTTGGTTGGTCCCATGCAGGCTCCCTAGCTGTCGGTCTAGAGTCCGTGAGCTCTCGCAAGCTCAGGTCAGCTGTCTCTGGGTTTCCCCATCATCATCTTGACCCACTCTGGCTTGTACAATTCCTTCTCTTCAACAGGACTCCTGGAGCTCGGCTCAATGCTTGGCTGTGGATCTCTGCATCTGCTTCCATCAGCACACCTGGCTTTTTATGCAGATACTGGGGATGGAGCCCAGGTCCCCACACTTGTGTGACAAGTGCTTTACTGACTAAATTATCTCCCCAGTCCCTCACTCCATCTGTGTTGACATAGATGTCCTATGGAAGGGCAGAGCATAATAATAACAGTTCCACAACACTGAGCAAGTAGCTTCTTGCTTTCTTCCCATCTCCCTGCCTCCTCTAACCCTACCACCTTCCCTTTGCTAGTGTCTCAGAACTCATCTAACACTTTCCATCTTAGAATCCAACTGATTCCACCCTTGGACTGCAGTTTCTGTTCAAATGGCTCGACATTGCCTCCTTTGCCTCACAGGACAGTCTGTTTGTTTGTTTGTTTATTTATTTATTTATTTATTTATTTATTGGTTTTTCGAGACAGGGTTTCTCTGTGTAGCTTTGTGCCTGTCCTGGATCTCACTCTGTAGCCCAGGCTGGCCTCGAACTCACAGAGATCCGCCTGGCTCTGCCTCCCGAGTGCTGGGATTCAAGGCGTGCGCCGCCGCCGCCCGGCAACAGGACAGTTTATATGGAGCCAGTTGGGGCTGCAGTGACAGAAACAAGTGTAGAGAGCCACAGCACTTCTTGCACTTGTCACAGTAGCCTCAGAGGGAGGTGCTCCTGTCTATTTTACTCGTGAGAACGTGGGTGTGAGGACGGGGGCCTTCCATGGTAGTACAGTGTGTCCCTGGGAGATGTGCATCTCAGTCGATGTGCTTCTCCCTGGGAAGCACACACCACGAGCCTGGCAGCCTACTATTTTTCTTGGCTACTGAAGGGTAAAGGCTGGATGGTGGCCCTAGGGGGTGACACCCACAGTTACCGTCATCATCAAGCTTCCCCTCCCCCATGAGGCCCATCCAGAGTTCATCTGCTTTTACTTTCCCTTGAATGTAGGATGTGGGGCTCACACGCATCCCCAACGGCCGCTACAGTCTTCATTAAGCTGACAGTGTGTGGCAGCATGTGTGCGCAGGTTAGATGAGGGGGAGGCGGGCCCCACGTCTCGCTGTCACGTCACATCTAGCTAGCTGGAGCAAGAGAGTCTCATCTTTGCCCCACTGTCCCTGGGCAGGGGTTCCTCCATTTGAGGGTGTAGCTAAAAGCTAGACAGATAATAACAGCGTCCATGCGTTGGCCCCATGTCCAGGGCCTGGTAGAGAAGCAATGTCTAGGGAAATGACATCTGCCGTGGGTACGTCACCACGCAAAGGCTGGTGCCTTTTGTGATGAACGTGATAGTGGTGAAGAAGAAGAAGGTGGTGATGGTGCTGATGATGATAATGGTCCTAACAACAGCAGCCACCACTGTGGCAGTATCTAGCTTTAGTGTGTCCTGGTTGACTGCCAGGTGCATGGTCAGAGTTTCATGGGTTTCTGTCATATCTCTGTCACATTAGTCTGATGTTGGTGCTGCCTTGGCCTCTGTTTCAAACATAGAAACCCTACATCGCAGAAGGGTCAGCTAATGACCCAGTGAACACATTCACTCAACTCGGAGGCAGCAGAGCCAGAATTCAAATGCCTAGCATGCTGGCCCCAGAATGAAGGATTTTAATGGCCCAGTCTTCACTGATTCTTAACTTATATTGCCAGCTTGGGCTTAGGGACCTCAGACATTCATTAAACAGGGCTCATGCTGACCCCAGCCTGCCTACCTCTATATTGTGTAGATTGGACTCCATCCCCAGAGATCATCACTGCTTAGATTATATTGGACCTGAAACTAGTTTGGTTTTAGTGCTCATGGCAAGTCATCTCATACCCCTGTCCCAAACCATCTCCTAGCTAGGCTGTTTCCACAGGGTTGTGCTTCCTCCGTAGAAGGCAGAGATCCAGAGAGAACCTTTATCTTTTTACCAGCCAAGCCTCTCTGCTGCCTTCAAAGGCCTACGTCTAGTATGTGCCAGATCCAGACATCAGATCCACATCCAACTCATGCAAACCACATAACTCTGGGGTGGTTCAGTAGAATCCTGAGCTGACATCAAGGGGTTTAATACCAAAAGAAAACATTCCTAAAATTTTCATAGTGAGAAAGTAAACCAGTGATGATATTGAGTTCCCCAGCTTGCACATTGATTTCCATTTGGACAGCTCTTGATGGGACATGGTGCCTGAGTGCCCCAACCCACAAGATTATGGCCAAAGAGGTCAATGTTGGGCATAGACCAAGCAGACTGAAGAAGTCAGATTTGAATCCAAGAAGTATCAGAAGGACTTTGCTATGCCAAGTACTGGGGTGATTCATTTTGAGAGATCCCTGAGTTCTTCATGCCTGTTCTGTGCGTTGTTATTTCTAGTCTTAGATTTTAGATGTCAGATGAAGTTTATAGGGGGAAAAGGTGAGTGAGTGTGTGTGTGTGTGTGTGTGTGTGTGTGTGTGTATGTGTGCACATGTAGACCCTAGATTAGTGTTGGGTATCTCCTTCAATCTGTCTCGATTCCTGCTTTATTTATGGAGGTGGAGTTTCTCACTTAACCCCAGAACTCACTACTTTGGCTAGTCTACATAGATAGGTAGGTTGTTGGGGATCCGGTGTCTCTGGCTCCCATGCTGGGATTATAGGCAGGCCATCCACAGTGAATTGCCATATTTGGCAACCGTATCACGTCCGCAGACAGATCAGACCAGGCAAAGAACCTTCCACCCCAACCACACAATATACACCCAAGGCGTACCTCCTAGTGAGAAGGGCAAAAGAGAGAATTTTGGATGTTGGACCCCCATCCAGCATTTGGGCACTAGGGATTTGAACTCTGGTCCTTATAATTGCCTGGAAAGTGCTTTACCCACTGAACCATCACTCCAGTCTAGGAAAAGAATATTTTATTGATTCTAGAAAGTGGCTGGGCCCCAAATCCCACATTTTGCTTCAAGTCCAGGGTTTGGAATAATGCTCTTAGGGTCAAATGCTCCCTGTGCATTGATGGTGGCAGCGGGGGGTGGGGTGGGAACTGTGTCAAGAGGGACAGAGGTGCTCCCAGGGCTACTTGGCACTGTGGTTCCCTTTTCTCATGGATCTTGAAAGATTCTAGTGTCTGGGCTCTTTTGCAGTTCATCATGGCCAGGGGCTTGAGCCTGGGCCAGGGCCACGTGAGCAAGAGTGACCCTCGCATTGGCAGCTGTGTTTCCTGGGAGGTCAGCTGTAGGAAGCTTACCCAGCAGTGCGGGTGGGCTCCAGATTGGCCGTAGGTGCAAGAACAGGGCAGGAAGGCCGAGAGAGATGTTGAGCTGTGTGACCCTGAAGGACATAGGACTTTTTGACACCTCCTCTCCCCCAGTGCCCATCCCTGTTCCAGATCAGGGCAAAAAGCTAGTCTTTATGTCTGTGAAACCGAGCTGCTGAACTTCAGCCCAGAGAGACTCCAGAAGGAAGAAGCCTGTGGGAGATAGCCTGCCAGCAAGGCTCCCAGCACCTGGGAGTAGGGCTTGCCATCTTGGCAGGGGATCTGGGTGAAAAACCTCAGCATCTGTGACACATCCAATTTACAGGTTTTTTTGTTTCTCCTAAAACCCCCGGCATATATCATTCTTCCCCCATAGACCTTAGAAGAGAATTCCAGGCCCTTGCAGGAGGTTGGAACCGTAGATGGAGGGGGCCCGAGTCCCCGAGTGACTGCCCGGAGCAAAAGTCAAGATGAAACTGAAAATGTTGGTAGGAGCAACCAACCAGCCTTTTCTGTTTAAGTCACAGAGATCTGAGATGTAAGCTAGGCAGAAAGGCAAAGGTGTTGGGGGGAACATGGGAGCAAATTGAAGCCTGTAGGAATTTCGAACATCATCAGTCAGCAGCATGTCAGGAGTCTGAAAAAAATGGAATATGGCTTCCTCTTTCTGCCCCTGGTCTGTGCTCTGACACAGCCCAGTTAGGTCACAGAGAGCTCTGTGTCGACAGCAGCCAAAAGTTACCCGCTTTGTGTTGGATGTCCAGATTTGAAACCCAATCCTCTCTTTCAGTTGTGAGCTGTTGAATCTTGGCCTGTTAGGAAATGACTGTGACTCGGGCTGAGGTGACATGGCCTCCTGAGCGAGAGCTGGGGCTCCTCCTAGTTGGCATGGGTACTATATCCAGGCAGGTCAAAGCCATCACATCTTAGTTGTTAAAAATTGGGGCCAGGTGGATCTCCGTGAGTTCAAGGCCAGCCTGGGCTACCAAGTGAGTTCCAGGAAAGGCGCAAAAAGCTACACAGAGAAACCCTGTCTCAAAAAAAAAAAAACTAAAAAAAAAAAAAAAATTGGGTTGAGAAACACCCGACTCAGGTCCTAGGGGCCTCTCTTGAACATGCCAAACTCATTTGGTTAATGAAGCTTTAGCCAAAACTCTTGGTTACAGGTTCCAGCAAGCAGCAGGAAGATGGAATTTACAGAAGCAATTCCCCCCAAACACATCACCTTTGCAGCACAAGGCGTTGATACAGGCAGGTAGTAGATCAGGTGATACCCAGACCTGGGAGGTCTCTAAATACCCCGCTAACAAGTGTCTTCATGGGGCAGGGCAAGGAGACAGACAGTTGATGGCAGAAGGGAGACTTGTCCTACTCAGTCATAAATGGGACAACTATATTACACTCTCTCCCTGCAAAGCTTGGGGAACATCAAGGAAGAGGAAGGTTGTGAGACCCAGAAGATGCAGAGGACTGCTACCAAACAGAGGCTTCTAGAATGATAGAGCCATTACTCCTATGAACTCAAGCAGTTATGGTTGACTGCATAAGACCTATACAGCATTCCCGTCAATCTCCCAGCATGGAGGGGAAGGACTCGAGAGAGACCCCACCCCTAGCTGAGGCAATTGATGGCTGCTGGGGGCAGGAGAGTTGATTTTCTTCAATGTTGTGTGTCCAGGTAGGTTGACTATGTTCCAAAGGGTTTCATATCCACAGGAATATGGACAGCACTAACTGGACTATGTGGGTTATTAAAAAAAAAAGACATTAAGTTGGGAGGGTCATGTTGGGAGTGGTTCTAGGAGTCAGAGGGGGTAGGGGTGGATGTGATAAAAAATTTGCATACATGTATGAAATGCTCAAAGAATTAATACAAAACACATGAAAACACACACACACACACACACACACACACACACACACACACACACACATACACACACACACACGGAAAGGGAGCTACTTCTACTCCATCAGGCCCAGATGATGCCCCAGAGAGAGCCTGGAAGGTGGGCTTGGTGTCAGTCAGAAACAGGGCAGGTTGAGGGAGGGTGTGGTCCAAGGTTAGAAGCTGAAAGCTGCAGACATGCTGGTGGGCAGAGGAGAAAGGGTGGGGAAGGGAGAGCTGGGAACAGCAGCCAATCCTAAGACTGGGGAAAAGCGCAGAAGGTTGAGTCACGGAGTCCAGTCTCACGAGAGTGGAAACTCGCACACCGTTTGCTGAGTGCCCCTCGGGACAGAATCCCCTCTTTACTCACTCTGCCCCATGTTGGCAGCTGTGGGTGGAGACAAGCTCGTCGTGTGGTGTTTCTTCGCCATCTTCTGCTGTCCCCCGGCTCTCTTGGCAACAACTTGAGCACATCAGTTCTTCTTCTTGTCCTCAGTTCCGCCTCGTGAGTCCACCTGGCTGTGCTTTCCACCATCAGACAAATATTCAAAACACCCCAGCCTCTCGGGTACCCTCCAGGCACAGCTCCAGGTGGCCTCGATGTGGCAGTTTAAAGGATAATGACAGGATTGGGAAACGAGAGGCGCAGGCCATGTCTAGGCTTTTCAGACACAGCAAATAAAAATGCTTGTGCCTGCATATATCCGAGACTTGAATTTCAGGTTAAAAAAATGCATGCATTGTTAGTACACATGTGCACTGGATTATTTTATAAGGGACATATTTATTGTTTACTGGACTTCAGAATTGACTGTGCATCCTGTAGTTTACCTGGCAGGTGCCTGGGTTCCCCTGGCCGGGTTTGCATGGACACAGTGGCCTTTGCTCAAGAGCGCTAGCAAAGAAGCTGCAGACCCCAGCCAGGCAGGGGCTCTCCGGCCATCAAGTCTTCGACTCTTTCATTCATAAAACCCACCAAGAGGCCGTGGCAATGGGGAGGGCAGCTAGACCTCATCCATCACGCTGCCGCTAGTGAGTGCTCTGTGGCTCCAACACATTAACCGTCATTACAGACCTAATGAAGATTGGTGACCTGGCCAGCGGGAGGAGGCTCTCCACCCATTGTTCTGTCATGCAGAGAGGAGGGGTGCCCCCAGGAACAGCGTATGGGAAAGGAGGTTGGGGACCGGAAGAGATGGGAGGGGTGAGTGGAAGGGGAACAGGGAAGGCTGAAGCTGTGAAAGGCCAGGCTGAGCTGAGGGTGGAGGTGAAAGAGTTGGTGGAGGAGGCTACAGGGTGGGCCCAAGGGCTTCCACCAGGGGAATAGAGAGAGAAGAAAGGCATCAGGCATCAGCGCTGGGGGTGATCAGTTTCCTAGGTCTGCAGGGACAAATTTCACTGTTGGTGGGGAAGAGTAAAGGACTATGTCTCTCGCACGGTTCCGGGGCCAGAGTCAGTGGCTGGTTTAACCCTGCTGACATTACAGATGGGACCATGGCTGTGCTCTCCCACCCACCAAAGGCTCTGAGGGAGAATCCCTTCCCATTACCTTCTAGCTGCCTGTAGGCCCAAATCTTGCCTAGATTAGGACCCCTTTACTCCAGCATCTCTCTCTGTGGTTTCTTCGTTTTCTCCTCTTACATATCAAAGCCGCCTCTGCCTCTGGGGTCTGGGGAGATGACTGGGTGGTAAAGTGCTTGGACTGTAAGCTTGGGACCTGGTTGGGCTACCCAGTACCAGCACCCAGCCCTGAAGAACTAGAGACAGGAGGAGCATCCTTAGAACTTGATGACCAGACAGCCTTGCCCAGTGGGTAACCTCCAGGTTCAGTTTGTAAGGCCTTGTCTTAATAAGATAGAACGTGACTGAGGAAGACATCTGCCTCTTAGCTCCTTGATCACTGGGGAGTGACCTGACGGAACCGTCTGAGAGTGACCTCTGGTTTTCATACACAACACACACATGTGCATGCACACCCACCCACCCACATGCACAAGTGTATATACTCATGCAAATACACACACACACACACACACGTGTATATACTCATGCAAATACACACACACACACACACACACACACACACACACACACACACACACACACACCCTGCTGCAGTTTTACAAGGACACGTTAGTGTCCAGCATTTAGTCTCGAGCATGAGACCAAAGATGAGCTCCTTCCTTTTGGGATCCTAAACTTAAATCCATCTTTTGTCACATAAGGTAATACCCATGTTGTTATAGGTACATATGACATTTATTCGTGGATCTAAGGGTATTTATTTTGGAGATTTCTTTAGTCAAGTAGGAGGAAATGCTAAGTAGGGAAGGCAGGGAAAGACCCTTCTAGGACTGACCTAGAACCTCTGACTGTACTTTCAGGCTCTTGACTCCATTTCCTTGAAGCCAAGGCAGAGCAGTTAAACCTCCATGTTGGGGAGCGTGTGCCCTGGGACGGGAGCCCTTTGACTTGTTACTGGTCATGTTCCTCCTCAGACTGCTACTTATCTTACATATGTTAGGATACGTGGGCTCTTGTGGCCCTTGTTCTCAGAGACTGGCCGGTGATGTCCAGTCAGATTTCACACAAAAGAATCTGAAGTTCCTGGAAATGGAGCCCTAGGTCTTCTCAGCAGAATCAGGACAGGGCCAGAACGGAAGGTGACATAGAATCC
This sequence comes from Peromyscus aztecus, assembly GCA_902168405.1. NCBI lineage: Eukaryota > Metazoa > Chordata > Mammalia > Rodentia > Cricetidae > Peromyscus > Peromyscus aztecus. Next base: position 8,677 of record CABHPQ010146735.1, read on the forward strand.
AGCTTTGCTAAGTGCCAGTGGGGTTCCCCTGTGCATCTTCAGTGACAAGAGACCTCGGACATGGATGTCAAAAGCTGTTGGACCTAAGACGACAGATTTTGTTTACTTGGGCTGGAGACTACATTGTGGGATAAAAGGAGAGCCTAGCTGAGGTCCTGGACAGCAAGCATACACAGTGAAACAAGCAAGGTATGGAAGGCAGACACATTCATGCTCGGATCCAGCCCATCCTTCACTGATTGCTTCATTTCACGGGTCTCATTTCCTTTGTCTCTAAAATAAGATCGCAATCTGACCCTACAATGACGCTGTGACATTTAAGTGGTTTAATGCCTCTATGCATCAAGCACTCTACCAGGTATCTAGTGGCAATACCAATCACCTCCCCTACCTCCGCTGACTCTTTGGTTCCTGTAGGACACTGACATCCTATTTCAGGGTCCTGTGATTCACCTGTCTCTAAACACAATGAAGGCCCAATTTTTTTTTTTTTTTTTTGAAATGTAAGGCTCTTCCCCTGTACCTTCCCAAGCAACTCACCATTTCAGTGCATGCAAAGCATCATCCATTCCTGTGAAAGGTCATTTAATAATACCCATTGGGCAAAGATATTAGCAGGAAGATGTATTGTTTGGCTCGGCAGTGCTTGAATATGTTACATGGAAGGAGTGGGGAGAATGATTCTCTTCATTCTCTGCCGTCACCTTTCCGGTAGATTTTTCTCACTCCAGGTGTTCCAAACCTAGAGTGAAAACTCCCTCTCTTCCATCTGACATTTTCAAATGTGTTGCTGCATCCCCAGTGGAGCGAAGCCACCGGGGAGGGTGGCGCTCTCGGCTCCCTCCCGATGAAGTCGCTCCTGAGATCTATTTGTGTCTCGATGAATGTACTGACTTAATAGCTTCAAGGACTTCATAGGCACACCTGCGGTTAAGAGCGCAGTGTGGGTCTCCAGTCTGAGTTTTCCTTTTCATAAAAATGATTTTGGCAGCTTGGGATCCCTATCTTCCTCCCATATGTTTCGTATCCTCCGTACACTCTAATTGAAGACACCCTTCGTCGCAAAACTTCTCAGTGTGAATACATTTCAGAAACTCTGAAAAGGTAACCTGAACAGGAAGGAGAGTAGCATTTGGCGAGCATCTACTTTGCGCCCAGGCTGGGCTGTGCACCTTGGCAAGTGCTATCTCATTTTGTCTACCTGCGAGGAAGCATAACGCGGGCCTCATTTTTGCAGAACAAGAGACGGGGAGCTCAGGAAGGTGAAAGCTATTATTGATGCAACTGGATGCAAAGCCAGTGTCCCCTGAGTCCAAACTGTTCTCTTCAGCCACCCTCAGCACCCGGTCTCTCACTCTTTAGCCATGCTATCCTCCAGCCTTGTCTCATTGAGAACACGGACTGAATCAGCATGGAAACTTGAAACTCTGTCGTGAGGTTTTGAAAGAACTTCCTTGGCTCAAACTTTGCCTTGGACCGCATCCATTTGATCCTTGGCTAAACACTTTCGGCATCCTCATCTCCTTGTGTGTGTGAACAGAAGCAAAGTGGGAGAGAGATGTCTGTGGCCTCCGATGGAAGGGGACTTTGACGCTATTCTAGGAAATGTGTGTCTTTCTCCAAGTATCCTGGCCTAGCAGAAGTGCATTCTTTCCACCGATGCTCTGACAGCCCTCTCAGCCGCCTGCCAACCCAACTCCCAGCCTGCCCCATGATCTATGCCATGGTTCTGTCTGGGGAGATTTGGGTGTATCCCCCACTTCACATTAATCTTCATTTTCATATGTCTTGAACCATTCACTCAAGAGGCAGAGGGGGGGGTTCCTCCACATCCCAGACAGCATGTTTCACCGATGGCTATTTGTCCAATCTGGCTAGCTTGGATGCTACAAATATACTATGGGAGGAAATGGCTTTGGGAGTTTTCCTTGCTTTGCACTACATGTCCTTCTCCATTTCCAAATCTGTCCAGAGCAACAATAACCCATTTTATTATTGTGCATTCCTGGCCAAGATGATGAAAATGTCCTCCTGGCTCTGGGAGTTGAATACTTCTTTAACCTTATGGTGCTTACCATTGCCGTGGTCCTCCAACAGCACACCTGCAATGTAGACAATGAACAATGGCCTCTTTATGTCCACCCCAGAAAGTCTACAGGCATTTTTCTTGGCGTCCATACCACCACATCTCAACTTTTGGGAAAGCCTGCTTAACTCTAGGACTTTGGACTCTCAAACCTTGGTTTAAAAATCCTACTTTTATTGATGAGCTGTCCACCAATTTCTCCTGGGCTTCTAACAGTTAGAAAGTTGGTTGAATAATAAACATTCCTCAAGCAATGGAGAGCTGTTATCCTTGAGGATAGAGTAGGTACCCTGATTTTACCTTCCAAGAAAACACTCCCATAGAGTTGGAAGGGGAGACTCCTGCTGTTTGGTTCCTGTGTTCATGGCCTTTGCTATCTACTTTATTGGTATTATTTAATTGAATTTTTTAAAGTAACTATTTCCTTATTTTATAGTGACCTGAATGCAGATTCAGAGAATCTAACAGAGGTTAATATGAGACTAGAAGGTCCAAGCATCATTAATTTCAAAATTTGTGCTCATCATAAAAATCTGTTTCTTCTCCATTTTCCCAATTATCCATTTTGGCAAAGTCCAAGGAACCAGCACTTATTATATAAAATCAGACTTTCTTTGATGTTGCTTTATAAAAAATTATTTAAAAGATTGATTGCAATAAATGAGAACAAATCACTAGACTTACACTATCTGGTTTGTTAACCATTGTTTATTGGGCATACTCTATTTTCAAGGTAATATAGACAAGAAAAAAGAACTTACCACTTCCTCCAATGCTGCCTCAGAGACAAGCATGGGCACTGTAGCTCCACAAAGGAACAAAGAAATTATATAATAGTATGTGATTACCAAGGAGAAGAGCTTAATTCTGGCTTGGAAAAACAGAGCTGGCCATAGTAGTATTTTGTTAAATTCTGAAGGTTGAGGGAAAGCTTTCTAAATAAAGAAATACGATGAGAGATAGTTATGAGAAATGTGAAAAGCTTGAGACTTTCCTATAGGATTATGTATGAAAGGCCCAAGCAATAGTCACTAGTAGAAGTCTATGGAGATGTTTCTCAATGTGGTTGGTACTGAGTTTCCTATCGTGTAAGATCTGACCTTTAGCCTTGCCACAGGATTAACTCACTAAATGACAGCCATCTGTCTAGGCAGATTCACACAAAACACACTCAGAAGGCCAATGTACGCTCCACACTGCCAGTATAATAAACGAGAGAGGCACAGCTCTTGTCCTGGATAAAATACTTGACTTGTCCAAGATGCACCTTTGCTTTTGTGAGTGAGTTCTGCAGGAAAGTAAACTGTGTCTGAAAGTCCCTGTGTGAAAATATACCCAGGGCTTGATTAGATAGTTGTGTAATCTCAAGGTTATGTAGGACCATCATGGCTTCCCTGTCCATTTTTATAAAAGAGATAGATTGTCAAGGAGACAGGATGAGTTGAGTCCGGAGACTCCATTGTGTCCTGGTCAATGCTGATGCTGGAACTGCTCATCTCCCCTCTTTTCTCTGTTTCTAGGAATGCCAATGCTTTGTTTCTTCAATTTTCTGTCACTATGCTACCTTTTGATCTGAAGCCTGTTTTGTTATTATCAACTCTCTGTTATTTAGCTTATGTCTATAATTTCTGAGTTGTTGGAAGCCCCCCACCCCCAGGGATGCAGGGATAATGGCCATGCTGGAGGCTGGGAGGTTGACCTCACAAGAGACCACACAGGAAGAGCCTGTGAGCAGCAGATGGCAGTTGGTTATAGAGTCACTTGTTGTTCAAGACTCCACTCAGTTCCTTCTGAATTTAGAAAAAAAATTAAGCTGCTAAACTACTATCTTCTTGTCTCTCCATCCCTCCATCAAAAATAAAACAAGACCGTGGGTTGGGAAAAAGCTTTCTCCTTTGGTAAACAAAACAAGTCTTTACACTAATTATGGGCACCGCTTCATCCTGGTGACTTTGGAGGCAATGGCACTTGGAAGCTGGCTAGCACCTTTGTCCCACAGAACCTGCCCATCATTGGAGTCACAGAGCATTGGTCGGAGAATAGGTATGATGTCCATGACCCAAAGAGTCTGACATTTCCTTCTGCTCATATTGGAGTTTTGAGTCAGTTTTCACTGTTACCGATCCTGAGTGTCCAAGGCCAGTTTCAACTCCAGCATGTGGTAAAGATAAAGCTAGCATCCAGACCACACAGTGAGTCCCAGTATCAGGCAGAATAGAAAATCAACTCTTCTGTGCTTTCTACACTTTGTACTTAATCATTGAAAGAGACAATAATGTCCTGATCTATAATGTTACCATCAACACATCCAAGCCTTTCAGATTCAGTTATCATATATGGCCCCCATGAAATAGTTACAAATGTAAATCTTACTTCATAGACTAACAATTGACATTAAATATATAGTCAATTAGTTGGCATATCGCATGTTGGTATATGTTGATTCCACATTCACAATTTTATAAGGATACTGTTCTTCACTGTAGTTTATTTTGTTTGTAAATTCTTTCATTTCTTAAAATATGTATAGTTCTAATAAAACCAACTGGTTTTTAAGGATTTATTCTTTTAAAAATTTATATATGTGATTTTTGTGTGGTATGTGCACATGAGTGCAGGAACCTGTGGAGGCCAGAAGAGGGCACTGGATTCCCTGGTGGTTGTGAGATTCTCACTGTGGTACTGGGAACTGAACTTGAGTCCTCTGTGATAGCAGAAATCCCTCTCAACTTTTGAGTCATCTCTCTGGCCTGGTTTTATTTTATTCCATCATCCATCCACCCATCCATCATCCACCCATCCATCGTCCGTCCATCCACCCACCCATCCATCCACCCACCCACCCACCCATCTGTGAAACAGGGCTAATAAGTTTTCAGGCTTGCTTCTGACCCACTGACCCTTTCTTCTTTATGAGTTTTCTCTTTTTGAAAGGAAATGACTGACCTACGATTGTCTCACTGTTGTGTTTCAGAGAGAGGCAACTCTTCTAGTGTTACCAGTTCACAGATGGGGAGAAGTCCTGCCTGGGGATGAATCATACCTTGAGCTGCTAACATGCCTGACCTAGATGAGATTTTCAGGTTGATGGACTGAGTAAAGACTTTGTGGGATACTGGGATGGAGTGACTATCCTATCTATTCAAGAAGGGTTTGATTCTGAGGAGTCAGAAGTAGGGTGTGACAGGTTGAATCATATTCTCTCCACATTTGTATCTCTAAACCCCAGTACCTCAGAATATAACTATATTTTTAGATAATGGTCATTTATATAAGTATTTTGCAAAATCCAGCCATGTGAGTGGACTCTAATTTGTGCCTTTGTAAGAAGAGGGGGCCCATGATAGAGCTCCACTGCAGACTGTTTGCCTAGCATGAGAAAGACCCTAGGCTCAAGTCCCTTTACTACCAAAATAAATGGAGATTGGGCTTCAGACATGTAGAACATAGAAGGACCAGGCGAGGGGACAGGGAGAGGTGAGTTATTAGCAAATCAAGAATAGCTCTAGGAGACCCCTGCCAATCATCAGACTGACTTTGGACTTCTGTCCCCAGAACTATAAAAAAAGAAGTTCATATTGTTTAAGCCACCTAGTTGTGATGTTTCTTATCAGCATCATACAGTTTCCATGGTCAGTTTGGTAAATTACATGGAGGAAAATTTAGCTGTGTCACGTTATGTTTAGTAAAAGGCAGGTCTTGGATACTTGATTGATTTGTTTATTGCCAAGTTGATATTATTTAGGCTCAACTTGAGTATGTTTTTAGTTCTCTGGTGTGTGTGTGTGTGTGTGTGTGTGTGTGTGTGTGTGTGTGTGTGTG
>CABHPQ010146736.1:0-11508 GCA_902168405.1 Peromyscus aztecus
GTGGTGTTATTAGTCTGCTAGCATCTTGTTCCTTGGGCTGTTGGATGGCATCTCTCTGGTTCCACCCTTCTCCCTACCTCTCAGCTAGGCTTTCCCTCTTGGCTATAACCTGTCTTGCCATAGGCCAGAGTAGTTTCTTTATTAACCAGTGGTAGCAACACATATTCACAGCATACAGAATGACCATACCACAGCACATTTTTAATACTGAATTATCATAGAATGTAAAAGTTAATGAGCATCTGTTTTATTCTTATTAGTAATCTATAACTTCTTAAAGAAAATGTTATATTCTACTAACACACACACACACACACACACACACACACACACACACACACATATGCAGCACCCCCTCCCTGCATGCACATACATCCATATACAAATGCATGCACCTCCACATGCATGTATGCATATGCACACATACCTAGTTATACTGTCTAGCCAGACATAAATAGTTGCAGAGATTTAATAAACCTTAGCTAATTAGATACCATTGTGATAGCTTATATAATAGTAGGATGTGAAACGGCTTGTCATTGGCTTTTTAAAAAAGACCAAGCTAGCAAAAAGGACAGCTATTTAGAAGGAGGTAGATAAAACATAATGGGTAGACCAGGTCAGAAGACATACAGAGGGTGAATTATTATCACTTGAACCCCAGGATGTCAAAAGGCATCTGTTCAAATAATGTTCTCTTTGGGTATCTAATGTCCCAAGGCATGGGATAAAAATCTGTAGGAATGTGAATGATTTCCAATATCTGGTAGTCCTAAGTGCTTTCTCTTGGTATAACATATATTTAGTAACATTTTTAAATGAAATAATCTCTAAAAGACAAGGAAGCAATTTCCTTTGAATAAGTATCTTTGTTTGAAGAGTTTGGCAAAGAAATCATTCCTAATTAGCACTTAGTTCTGAAGCAGTAAGCAGGGCTGGCTGGCTCTACCTTTCCCTGCATGCAGAGTCTCCTTGGGGACATTACCATCTCATTATTTCTCATCAGCTTGAGGTATCTTTCTCTATTTCAGTCTATATAGGGGTTCCGCTTTCATTTCATGTTTCGCTTGCCATACACACAGAGAAGATGCTCAGTTGGCAAGCTGAGGAAAGAGTTGCTGGATGACTTCCTCCTGGGCTCCATGGGCTTCTCAGAACTGAAGGTAAAATGTTAATGTTACTGTGAATGAAGCACCAAGGTGCTTCCAAATGACTCCGCTGTTGGCAACCTGACCTACCACTTAAGGTTTCATAACTAACTACACAAGTAACCCAGGTGCGTTTTTAAATACAAGAGGGCTATCCTCCTGAAAAGTAGTATATACCTGGGTCAATGAAAGGGGTATGTACACCCAAGTGCTCTCAATTTTCTCTTACAATTCAGGAAATGTGTATACTTGTCTTAAATAAGAATTGCTGCATGATTAGCATTTAAAATTCTTGAACATAAACACATAAATAGAATCACATAGTACACATGTGGGAAATGTGGACAAGGGTTTGTCTGACCATTTGACTATGCCTAACATTCACAAATACATATTTATATGCCTTCACATAAAAATGAACAAACGTCTATCAAAAACAAGTCTTGCAAATGGGTGTGTGATACAATTTGATAGTTTCATTTTGTTTGGTTTGAGGTATTTTTCTAGTCATCTACCCAGCTGGGATGGCTAGGGGAAAAAGGGTATCTTTAATTAGTGAGCTAATTAAAGAGAATCAGATTCTTCCCTTTCAGGATTGATTGTGGAAACACTCTCATTTTATCAGCAGAAAACTGAAGCTCAGATCATTGGAGGTGGTTGCTGAGACTCACATTACCAGAGCTGATAATTAAATATATACCATTGGCCATTTTGTTCATGAGTCCTTACCAATGATTTTTGTCATTTAAAGGGAGGCAGAGTAACACAGTGTGGAAACAGTCAATTTAGGAGATTAAAATCAAATGAAACAACCTGATTTTAGTTTTAGTATTCTCCCTGACAGCATTGACAGGCTTGAGAGAGCCTTTTGAAGTGTAGGCTCTGCACCTCCTTGGTAGAGCAGAATGCCTACTTTAGCTATGAGCTGGAAGAAAAAGATCATTCTGATAGTTAATATTGCCAGTTTGATAGGACCTAGAATGATCCAGGGGACAAGCCTCTTGTCATGCCTATGAGGGAAGATGTACTTTAGATTAACTGAGATGGGAATACTCAGTTTACCTGTGTGCATATCCATTTCATGGATTTGGGTCCTGGACTAAATAAAAAAGAGAAAGCATGAACGCCCATGACTTCAGCTTCCTGACTGTGACATGATGTGAGTGGCTGCTTTTGACTCCCATCTTCTTGACTTTCGTGCCAGGAAGGGCCACATCCTCAAGCTTTGAGCCAAAAGAAAGCCTTCCTCATGAAATCACTTTTGTTGAGTATTGTATAGTAACAATGAGACAAGCAAAGAGTACAACCACTTTTATAGGTGATTTATTAAACAAAAAGAACATAAAAATTTAAAACTACAAACTCTGCAGCTCTCTGTCCCATTTACAGCCACACACTCTTATTCTAAACAAAGACATTCTTCACTTTTATAAAACTTCCCATTGGGAATGCCCTGCACCTCAGTGCTACCCAATGCAGCATTGCTACCCATATGCCTGTGGGTGTCTTCTTTTCCCACCGATATCTAAATGTGTTTTGAGATGCTCTAAGATAGAAATATATTGCATTTTTAATTTTTCGCTTTGCCCTTCCCAAGTCCATTTCTCAAACAATAAAAACCAAGGTCAAAGACTAGAGATATCTCAGTGGTTAGGAGCAGTCACTGCTCTTGCAGAGAACCTGGGCTCGATTTCTAGTAGCATACCAGCTGGCTCAAAACTGTTTATAACTATAGTCCAGAAAATCAGCACTATGAAACCATGGAATGCACACACACACACACAGAGAGAGAGAGAGAGAGAGAGAGAGAGAGAGAGAGAATAGATAGAGAAATAGAGAGAGAGAGAGAGAGAGAGAGAGAGAGCCTGTGGTAATAGGAAAGTTAGCCTGGCTTATTTAATCTACAGAGTTGTGATGTTAATTTCTTAAAATATTCTGACCTGAAAGGATTATATTACCTAAGCAATACTTTCTATGCTTTGAGTGGCAAATGAAATCATGGCTTCCATTATTGTGGTAGATAAGAAATCTGTAGTTTCCAGAATCTTGTTTCCTAATTCTCTGAGAACCAAATAACCCAAATGTGCCTGATGTCAATAAATTCAAATGTAAGCAACAAGAAGCTACCACTCTCTGTAAGGAGGATCTTTAGTGTTCTTGACTGTGGAGAATCTATAGGCTATGAGGAGTCAGAGAAAGATTCCTACCAAGCAAATATTTCTTAAATCCTTTAACCAACACCTTATGTTTACTCTATCCCTTCATGTCTTCTTCCAGTAGAACATGGGGTAACTATATTTTAATCTTCAGAGAATTCTTAAACCACATTGAATATTGTCCTTGTTAATTACTTTCATGAAGATATCTACCTTAGATACAATAATCAATAACCATTTTATTATCTGTTTTCCAGTTTCCAAGATTTCTGATTCTAAAATCCTGTTGTAAGTATGCTTTGGTTTTAACCATCATTCTCTTCAGCAATGTGTGAGCATCCAGTGTTCTACATCCATCTTACTTTCCTTGTTGCTATGACAACATATACTGACAAAAGCAAACCAAGGGAGAAAGAGTTAACTGGGGCCCACAGTTCAGGCTTCCAGTCCATCATGGCAGAGAAGTCACTGGAGCAGGAGTTTGATGTCACATGATATCCACAGTCAAGAAACAGAAAGATGAATGTTTGCACTCAGTTCACCTTCTCATAAAGTCTAGGATCTTAGCCTAGAAAAATATGTCATCCACAGTATGTGGATCTTCCCACTTCAATTAACCTAATCAAAATCGTTTATCTCCTACAGGCTTTCCCAGAGGCCAACACCCTTATTTTAAATCTCAGCAGGTTGATAACTGAGATTAACCATCATGATTCTTACCATACTCCGTTTAGACGTTTTAAGTTCAATGTCATCATGTTGTCATTGGCTTGTGTTGTCCTCAAATCCAATGGTGACACTGATCTTTTCCAAACTTGACATGCCATCCGCATATCCTCCTGGGGAAATGTTTTATTGAATACTTCTGTTTTTATGGGGCTTCTATATTCCTATTGAATTTTGAGATTCTTGCTGTATTCTAGACATTAGATGGTTGGCCAGACCTCCAGGAGGGTAGAAGGTCAATGAGGATTGACCCTGCCATTCATACTTAACTTTGGATCCCATTTCCCACTTGTCTGGTAACACACCAAACTTAAGAAAGGGAAAACATCACAATTTTCCTCCTTAGGATTTGAAATGCCACATGAAATGAGGGAGAAACAACACTTTCACCCTTCCTTATGTTTTAGAATACCATGGGCAAAGGAGGAAGGGGAAGGTGCCAGGGTTTTGTAGTGGACCACTAAGGGAAGGCTATTTTGGTAATATATATCTATTGCTGATTTTTCCCCTTAATTGATTATAATCTAATCTGTCACATAAATTTTGGTCAAATGAATGGAATCTGAGGTGTGCTTGGGTCTCTGAAAAAAGACATAGCATTCTAAACTACCCAGTGGATGGTAAGATCACAAATGCATTCTCTTCTCCTCTAAATGTTAATCCAAAAGGTGTCTGTTGACCAGTTAGAAAGAAATACACAACTCAAAAAGCCTTAGAATCAAGAAAGACAGCATCCCCTGTAAAAGATGGGGGAAACGACTGTTGCTTCTGCCTTCAGTACAATTACTTCAGCTCTCACTGCAAATCCCGCCCACTTTGCTAAGTTACCTCTGAGGAAGTGTAGCTTGCTTAATCCTCCTTCTTTCTGGCTCCCCTTTTCACATACTGACCAAAGCTCCTCCCCCCAGGAGCCACGCCCTTCTACTGTTTCAACAGACAGACAGTCAAAGGGATCTGTAGTCTGGACCAGTTGCCCCATGCAGCTGGACAGAGACATCCATTATGGAGCCTGTCTGCTCTCTTCCTCTCTAACTCAAAAAGCATGGCTCTTTCTCTTCCTTCTCTCCATCTCCTTTCCTCCTCAGAGCTGCCCAGACCTACAGCCTCCTTGGTTGTTAATTAGCCTCAGACTCTAGTAAGATTGTCCTTGAGTTTTCTTCTGAATCAGTTTTTAAATTCTTGATTTTTATTTGTTGTTGTTTTGAAGAGAAGTTGCTTGTTTTGTCTTTTGAAATAGGGGCTCAATATGTAACCCTGGCTGGCCTTGAACTTGATATATAGACCAGGATATCCTCAAACTCAGAGAGCTCCATCTGCTTCTGTGTTCCCAGTTCTGGCCATAAAGGCCTGTAGCTCCATACCTAACTGTTTTGAAATATATAAACAACTAGGAAAACATAGGCGAATGCTGTGTTCTCCACTGGCACAAATCAAGTGTTTACCAACACAAGTTTGCCTGTATGTTCTTCTTTTCATTATTGCAATGATGCTTTCTAAATAGAAGAAAATAATATTGATAAAGTTACATTGATCACACTTTCAGTGACCTGTTTAAGATGAGTCATCCAGCATGGCTTCTATACCACTGTATTCTCCCTCTCCTGACTTGGAAGCCTACTCCCATGAGTCTATTCCTGTCCTGACTTCTCTGGGTATTCCAAACGAAACATGCCTATCAGAAGACACAAAACTCACATCTAGAGATGAGCAAAAACATGTGATCTTGACTTGCTGGGTCTGGGTTACCTTACTTAGAATGATTGTTTCCAATTCTATCCATTTACCTGTAAATTTCATTTCTTCACAGTTGAATGTAAACACTCATAAAATGAGAAAAACATGAAGTTTAAATTTACTTATTTTGGCTGTGGAAGAAGTCTGTTTTTCTAAAAAATCATCTAGTGAGAAGCCAGAATCCCAAACTCAGGTTGAAAACATTTGAACTGGCTGTAAAAAAGCTACTGATACAGCATAGAAGAAGAGATAGGTGGAGTTCCTCTTAACTGAGGATGTTAGTTTTACAAACTGTGGTGATATGTTGTGTACCCTAATAAAATTTACCTGAAGATCAGAGAACATAACAAGCCACTAGATTAAACATAGAGGCCAGACAGTGGTGGCACACACCTTTAATCCTAGCACTTGGAAGGCAGAGATTTGTCTGGATCTCTGTGAGTTCAAAGCCACCCTGAACTACATGAGATTGACTCAGTCTAGAAGAGAAACAGAGCCAGGCAGTGGTGGAACACACCTTTAATCCCAGAATTTGAGATCTCATGTCTTTGCTTGGGAAGTCACACACCTTTAATCCCACCACTGAAAAGGAAGTGATATGGTGGACAGAGAAAATTATATAAGGTATGAGGAGACAGGAACAAAAGTCTTTCGGCTGAGGAAGGCTTTTCGGGCTCAGGAATCCTAGAGGTAAGAGGTGGCTTGTTCCTTTGTCTCTCTGATCTTTCAGCACTCACCCCAATATCAGGATTTGGGTTTTTTTTATATAAAAAGATCATTTAGCAATTCGTGTTACAGAAAATAAAATGTCTACACTGGAAGTCCTTATGAAGCAGGTAGGAAAAGAAAAGTGTATTTAACAGCTGCAGTTAAGTGGAACATATATGGAGTGTGTTAACATGATTCCTGATTTAAGAGAAAATAAAGAGGTAGGTATTCATAATGAATTTGCAGTTTTGGGTCTTTGGCCAGAAAACAGAAGCAAAGAAGTGAGGATAATAACATACAACAAGATACAAGCCACACTTAGCAGAGAAGATGAGAGGAGTGACTGTTAGTAATGCTTCACATAGCTCACACAAGCCCCCCAAAGATGTCACCAACAAAAGCAACATGACTCCATACCCTGCAGGCCGCTGCCTGAGTTCTTCTCAGAGTCCCTCTTGTTGGTTTAGACAAGGCGTCTTTTGGAAACACGCTGTCTCAGGGGGCCATTAGGTCCTTCTCAGTGGGCTCTGAAGTTTCTTGCCTTAGAGCTGAGCTTCTTTTATTTCCCAGCCTTTTCTCCCATGTCACCATAAATTCCCTGTCTTTTTATACTGTCCCGGATCTTGATGCTATCCAAAAGGATTACAATTGATTTAAAATGCCTGGTATGGAATAAGGTCTAGTATAATGTTAATGGAAACAAAGTTAACAGCCTTGTTTGAGAGATTCATATAATGCCTTGCAAAAGGAAAGAGGTCCTTTCTAAGGTCATTTATTTATATCCAGGCTTTAAGCCTGGGCATTGTTATCTCTGTATAGAATATACACGGAAGGAACGCCAACCTTATGTTGATAGCCAATGCAGCACATATTGATTGTACTGGAATTCTTACCTTTTGGTTGTCAAGAGATATTACCATGCTCCCAGCTGAGGGACTTCTTTCCTCTTTCATGTCACCATAATTTCCCTGCCTTTCTCTCTCTTTTTTTATTAAGAAGTTTTTTATTCATTTTACATACCAATCACAGATCCCCCTCTTCCCTCCTCCCACCCCTCCAGCCTTTCCCATATGGTCTCATTATGACTCTCTCCCTCTCCGTCTCTCTCTCTCTCTCTCTCTCTCTCTCACACACACACACACACACACACACACACACACACACACACACATACACTGATCACCTCAAAAACAAATAGAACATTCACCTCAAAGAGCTAAAGAAGTTGTTATTTTCCAATTTGGTTAGCAGTTTGACAAAATGTTTATAGCAACAGGACAAGGAAAGTCATAAACCAACATGGTTTTCAATTGTGTTAATGGCGATATCAAGTTCCAGTAGAGCAGGGAAATCTCTGCTGTAGGCCTCACATGCTACGCAATGGAATTCTTAGCTTTTGGTTGATAGGAGCCAAGGGATCAGTTTATAGGTTCTACAAAGACTGGGCTAACAATTACAAAGTGGTCGGGTCACACACATGGTGGCCCTTAAATAAATATTTAAAGGTACATAAAAATAGCACAAGATGAGCTGTGATCAGGATCTGGACCTACAATGGTTCCGCCTCCCCAGTCACTGAAGCTTTCCTCAGTTCATCAGCATTTGTAAAAGATCCAGTGTAAGATCCAGGGTCCTGAGAACCTGAGCTCACAGATCTCTCTGTTGGCCAAGCATTGCACTTTGTGTATTAGGAAACTAAATATAATTATATAAGCATTGTTTCAGGTCCTATCTTTCTAGGAAGGCTCATTCCAGGAATCTGATATAGATGAAGGCATTTCCTACATCTGATATAGATACAGGAAAGTGGTATTGATCAAATAATTGCTGCTAAAGCCATTAAGGAAGAAACTCCTGGGTCATAGCATCAACATCTGCTAGCTGTCAGGATCTGGGTCCGAGGTATTTTTTAATTCCCTGTGTTTGACATAATATTTACATATAGTATTTAATGTGAATATCATGTCTAAAATTAAAACAATCAATGTTGTCTAGCCTTTTAAAACAAAATGTAAATATTGTTTAAATTTCTTCTCTAACTGTACCATAGGACACTATACATAATAATTTAACCAAGAAACATCAGTCCTTAACAAATAAAACAATTTAAACACTGCTATTATTAGAGATTGGCATCTTTTGTGTCATTTGGATAAAAAGCATTAACCCAAACCATTGATTATCACTAGCAAGGGAAAATGTAGTGAAAATGTTTTCTTGAGATTTATTGTTATTATTTCTAATTATATGTGTGTGTGTGTGTGTGTGTGTGTGTGTGTGTGTGTGTGTGTGTCTGTGTCTGTGTCTGTGTCTGTGTCTGTGTCTGTGTCTGTGTCTGTGTGTGGGTATGTCTATGTTGAGTGGATTGCCCTTGAATGCCAGAGCCATGGTCTCACCTAAAGCTGGAGCTTCAGTTATGAAGATCCACCCTGTGTGGTGGTGGGAACTGAAGTCAGATCCTCTGCAAGAGCAGCATGTGGTCTTAACCACTGAGCAATCTTGCCTGATCTCAGTTAAAGTTATTTTAACGTAGTCAGAAATCCACATATGTATTTAGACTTTTGAAGCATCCTAACATTCTTACTATTAAGAGGAACAGTAATCCAATTGGCTGGATAGTTAATATTCTTTCCTTTTTCCAAGTACAGAAAAGTTTGTTCTAGGAAGTCAGAATTTGGGTTTAAACTATTAAACTATTTTTAAGAGTTACAAATATATTTTAATCAATTTGAAAACTACATTTTGTAAATACAAATAATACTAAAAATAGAGAATTTTTTTTAAGATAGTGAAAGTCCCTGAGTCTTTTTAAACATGAAACTTGGCCTAAATGAGGCAGGGGTCTGGCTAAGCAGTCATAACTAAAACATAATTAAAGTACATAATATCATCCTCATTTCTAATTTCACTAAAACAAGGTTGGAATTACTTAGTTATATACCAAAATACTAAATACATCAAGCAATTAAAAAATGCCTAATTATAAATGGATTCAAGAAGCAAAATTTGAGAAATACTGAATGTCAGTTTTATGTGGCGCTTTTACCCTTTGGGGAAAAGTCATGAGGCACAAGAAAACCCACTATGAGAGTTTTATTAGGAGGCGAGAGGGACAGGAAAGGCTGTGATCAGGCCTGTTTGAAAGACATGTGCAGAGAGGGGGGAGGGTACATGGGATCCACCTTTTATGGACTACTCCCGTGCATGTGCATATGGGCCCTCATGGCTACGCCACACATGCACAGAGATTACGTGATCACACTGCGCGAAAATTACATGACCACACAGTGCGCACAGATTATGTAGGACATACTGCCCCAGAAATGACTAGGCAGAAATGACTAGGTGTCTCACCAGGGCATGCCTGGTCTTGGGGGCATGGTTAGAATTCCTATCACTGAAGAGGAATATTGTCCAGAATTTCTGAAATCCATGTGGATTTGTTCTCAGAACTTGGTACAAGTTTTAGGTGAGGAATGTGACTCTAAGAGATTCTGTCCTGAAGTTTGTAGCACAGGACTTGGGTTAGAAGTACCTAGCAGAGCCCTTCCCACTCCGGGGCAAGTCATGGCTGCTGTGGTGTCTTTTTCCAATTGATGAAACCACCTTCTTTTTTTCCCCCCACCTTCCTGGAGAAACCGTAACCAACCGTGCATTTTTAGTTACGACACTTAAAAGTCTCTTATAATAGGATGTCTCCTTTTAACAAAGATGGCTCATTTGATTTTTAGAGGACGTCAAGTATTTATTTTGTAAGGAGATAGTGGGTCATTTTCAAAAAGAGTAAGTCTTAGATTTAAAAGAGACATTGGAAATGTATTAGACTAAAATTGTAAAAAAGCTTTAGTTAATTTTGTCAACTCACCTTTATTTTTTAACATTGTCGTTCATTCCTTCACCAAATGTGGAGGATCGAGGGTGGTAAATGCGGTGGAAAGGATAACGGGCTAATTTTTTTACACACAGCTTTATACATTTGCCCATTAAAATGTGTTCTCTGCTCACCGTGTAACCCACCAGGAGGGTTCCAAGCAGGAATAATTCTAACAGAAGTTTCCTCCTGCTGAGGGAGCCTTCATTCCCCAGCAATGGAGGCTTTACTCGCTGGGAAAACAAACTTAGCTGGATGTGATCTGCTCACACCTTTTAAGTGTCACATTTAATAAAGGGATAAAGCAAATCACTTTCCTGAGTCAATTTTTTTTTATTTTTTTATTTTTTGGTAAACATTACTAAAAGCAGATCACTACGTAAGAAAACAGTGTTATCTCAGGGTATTGAACTGTGACCTTGAATTTTTAATAACCTTTAATTTTATCTAATTTAATTTTAACTACATCATCTTTCCTCAAGTCTTAACTCTCACAACCATTTTTTAACAACATTCTTTAACCTAATGTTGTTCTCAATTATCTTTCCACCTGGAAACAATATTTTCTTGCCATATGAAGTTGTGTTCTTTTTTCCTCATCCCAAGGCACTTCCCTTTTCTTCAGCCTCATTACCAAAAATATACTTCCTGCCTGGTAGACTGGGACTGATCAAGGAGACATGAAGATAAAATAAAAGGGAGACCTCAACAGAGGCAGATCATCTTTTAATGGGACCCGAGAAGGACAATGGCCTCTGCTTGCGGGAGGGGAGACTGTGTGCTGAGGTTCAGGGGCAGGGCAGGTACTGGGGTTTTATAGGGCAGAAAGGGGAACTTGTGGGATGGGAGAGTCCATCTGTAGATCTGTTCCTCAGCAATCTCAAAGTCATCGTCAATAGCAACAGGGGAGGTTGGTACTCTGACCTTGGCAGGAGCTCCCCTGCCCCTCAGAACTGCTGCAGATGCTGAGAGCTCATCTACTTTCCTGCTGGGAGTTTTTTAGCCCACCTGAGACTTTTAGGTCTTTAACCCTTCAATGTCTACAATCCTTTCAACTTTTTTCCTTACTTGATGATTCCTGCATGTGTTAACCAGTATTATTTCTACAAAAGCATTTCTTTCTTTTTTTTCTTTCTTTTTTTTTCTTTTTTTTTTTTTTTTTTTT
>CABHPQ010146736.1:11608-24074 GCA_902168405.1 Peromyscus aztecus
TTTTGGTTTTTCGAGACAGGGTTTCTCTGTGTAGCTTTGCGCCTTTCCTGGAACTCTCTTGGGAGACCAGGCTGGCCTCGAACTCACAGAGATCCGCTTGCCTCTGCCTCCTGAGTGCTGGGATTAAAGGCGTGCGCCACCACCGCCCGGCCACTTCTTTCTTAAAATGAAAATTTTATATGAAATGAAAACCCAGGAACCTATATCTGGAACACAGAACATGTATATGTAAAAAAAAAAAATCTAACAATCATTAATACAGATAAAACCTATTAATAGTGCCATGTTTTCTTAAGAAATTAAAAATGAGTCTCTTTTAAAGATTTAAGTAGTTATAATAGGCACTTTGAAACTTCCTTGTTGAAAATCACAGGGAAAGAAAACATTTCCAGTCATGGGAATAGCAAGTCTAGCAGATGTATTCCCTGCATAACAATAAGCATCCATTAAGGAAAAAAAAACACACCAAGGGAATAATCAAACCTTGAAATACAGTCCATCTCCTCAATCAATAGACACATCTCTGATCATCATATACAACAGAAAATGAGACAAGAATCAGGGATTGGCTCTAGGCAGTTAGATGGTGCCTAGTATAGGAATCTGCACTTCTTTTTATCTCTCTATTTACTTTTTCTTTTCCTTTTCTTTTTTCAGACAAGCACAGGCAATATTGTTTAACCTCATTATGAATGACTGAGTAAGGCTTTGGTCTAAAGAGCTGTTGAGGACAGGACTTCCCTCAGTTGAGGCGTCTCTTCCTCTGCTGGCTAGCCCTCGAAACAAAAGCTATTGCTTTAGCTATGCAGGGGTGGCTTGACATCAGGAGTTGACACTGCTTGAGTCTGTCAGTAATCGGGTTCGACTCTGTATCTAAGATATGTCTTCCTATTTACTTTCGATCTTCAGTACCTCTCAAACACTAAGTGGATCTGGCCAGAGAACAGAAACAAAGAAATCCAGATAAGATGCAAACCATGCTTCTTAGCAGGGTGGATCAGCCAAGGGACAGTCAAGCAAACTGAGGAAAAAACGCTTCAGATGGATCCCAGCATGAGTCCGCAGAGATCAGCCTCAAGGGGCCAGACACAGGGGCTCTATACTAGCAATCCTAGCAGCCTGATGAGTTCTCCTAATCACTGATGGGTCGCAGCTAAGGCCAAATTGAGATTTGGCTTCAACACAGAAATGAATAGTAGGCTTAGCCGGTTTGAAGCAGAGTGAGATTTCATTACAGATATTTGAATGTAAGCTTAAGCACAAGGTAGGAGATGGGTGGTGGGGGCACTGACAAGTCAGGCATATACATCTGAGAGTGTGGGAGCTGCTTCAGCAGAGTCACCGTTGGTAATAGGAATACTCAATACAGTTTGAGAGCTCTTTTCTCTCTAGATTTCATCCTAAAACAGGTCATAGCAATGTTTTCCTTTGATATAGAACTTGTTCAGTTAGGAGATATAAATGAAAAATGCAAAGTCAGAGGACAGATGAGAGTAAGGAAGAAGGAATGGATTAGCTTGTTCGGAATCCATCTTCAGTTTGGACATAATAGCTAAAATTTTCTTAGCAATTTTCTATTTATTTTTAACAATCTCTTTTCACTGAGATGTGGCTTCTGCAGTTCTTTATAGTTTCATCATTTTAGACGTTTTCATTCAGTTAAGGCAGGCTGTCTATGATTTAAAATTTTTATTGCCTAAGACTTCTAGTAAGTGTGCAAAATAAACCACCTTAGAGATATGAAAGGGAGGGAACTGTAAAACCAAGTTATTTTTCATCAGATTTTCCCTAAAATTTGCAAGTTGAATCAACACATGTATCAAAGAGAAAGCACCCTGTAGTGTTAAATACCTGTGTACACTTCTCCAGATATGTTCTCCTCTCTTGAATTCAACATTGAAGAGTGTCCAGAGGAAAAAAAGATGGAATGCTAGCAAACTAATAAATTGAATATTCAGAAACCTAATGCTTTAAGAGGTCAGAGAGCAAATAAAACAGAAACCGAAAGTAGGGAACAGGAATGCTTTCAGAGCAAACAAAATGGACGGCTGAAACCGAATGCTTTGGAAGTGTAACTATTTCTTGGAAGGCAACTGTAGAGATGGACCAACTGATTTGGATTCAGTACTTAGAGATGTTTGGAATGTTGCAGATCCAGAGGCTAATCATCTTACCTTAGGCTGGTTCTACCCTACAATATCCATTCCTTGCCTACCTCTGTTAGGAACTAACATCTTATGACTTAATAGATAAAAACCTTTTAGAATCCAGTAAGTCAGAAGACCATCAGCTTCTACTAACACAAAAGCTAAGGATGCCCTCAGATAGCATTTTGGTTGCAACTGTCTCTCTGATGTACCCACCAATGGATTTTTAAACTTTCCTTGGTTTATGACTTTCTTTGTTCTTCAAAACTATAAAAACTACATTAAACTGCTTCCATGTTGGAATGTGGAGTTTGGGGTGACCTAAATCTGTGCTTCTGGACCAACGGTCACTCAAAATGTCCCAGAATAAATGATCTCTTATTCCCTTTAGTGAGAGCTATGGTTTTGTGTCAACAGAAGCAAACAGATGAAAAAAACTATTCAGTGAATACAACCCTAAATAACCAGAATAAATTACCAACCACAGGGAGGGAGACCTGAGTCCCAGAAAGCACTATCACACACTTGAGGAGGCAGTGCTAGACAGTTGGGCACAAGGGCCTGTCCTAACCTGGTTCCTGAATCCAATCAGGGCAATTCCTCTGCTAAAATGTGGATTGTTCTTGGGGGTCTCATGCTAGGCACTATAACTATTATTGTGAAATGACGAAACTCAATCCTCACCTCAAAATGGTTCATGCTGGAGAGATAGTTCATGCTGGAGTCAATTATGAGTAACTACGGCCTAGAACACAGATTCAAGGTTACCCCAAATTTCCATATTCCAATGTGGTAATAGTATTACCGATTTTTTTTATAGTAGTGGAATAAACAAAGTCATAAATCAATACAAGTTTCAAATATATTGGAAGGCACATTGTTCAAGCAAAGCAGGGTGTCCTGATTTGTTTTGTTGTTAACTTGATACATTTGGGAAGAAGGAACCTCAACTGGAGATTGCCTTCATCAGATTGATCTGTGGGCATGTCTATGGAGTAAATTCTTGACTAATGATTGATGAGGGAGGCCCAGATCATAATGGGCAGTGTCACCATTGGGCAAGTGGGTCTGGGCTTTCTCAGAAAGGCAGCTGACCCTGAGTGGTGGTGGTACACATTTTTAATCCCAGCACTTGGGAAGCAGAGGCAGGCAGATCTCTGTGAGTTTGAGGCCAGCCTGATCTACAGAGTGAGATCTAGAACAGCCAGGGCTACACAGAGAAACTCTGTCTTGAATCTCTGTCTTGAATAATAATAATAATAATAATAATAATAATAATAATAATAATGACAGCTGACCATAAGCCTGGGAGCAAGCTAGAAAGCAGTATTCCTCCATGGTTTCTGCTTCAGTTTCTGCCTCCAGGTTCCTATCCTGACTTTTCTTGGTAGTGGACTCAAATCTAAAAGATGTAATAAACCCTTTCCTCCTTAAGTTCTCTCTGTTATTGTTATCCTAGCAATAGAGAAGCCAACTATTATAAACGGATCCCACTGATACTGCCTCAGACACATGTTCAGTGTAAGCCTCAGTTTCTTTTGGGACTTTGGTGCACAATCCTGCACTGATCACTCATAGTCACCATTTTTGTGTGTACGAGTAAACATAGCTTAAAGTCTCATCATGGGGTGTTCAAGTAAACACAAAAGCACTTTTGGATATAATGGTCATGCTATCTATATATTCAATTTGCAGAACTCATTTGCTTTATATTTGAAAGTCTTTATCTCTTACTGAACTTGTCACCATTTTCCCTTTTCTCTGTCACCCAGAATTTTCTCTATACTGAATTGAACAGCCTCGATGCCACAGTTTGTAGCAGGAATCTTAAAGAGTTCTTATTAATAAAATCAAACCTGAGACCAGTTATTGGGGTGAATGCTGGAAGGTCAGAGAAACAGAACAGGCCATGGCTAACCTCACCTGGCCAACTTCCCAGCTGGCCTTGTTTCCTCAGACTGGAAGCCTCTGAGTCCTCATATCCGAATGGCTCTCAGCTGAACTGTGCTGCTCAAAACCTAAAAGCTTAACTAGCCAAATGCTTAACCAGCCAAATGCTTCTAGTTTCTGGTCCTCACACCTTATATATCTTTCTGCTTTCTGCCTCACTGCCTGGGATTAAAGGCACGCTTTCCGGGATTAAAGGCGTGAGTCACCATGCTTGGCTGTATCCTTGAACACATGGATTTCTGCCTCTGGAATGCTAGGATTAAAAGCGTGTGCTATCACTGCCTATCCTCTATGTTTAATATTGTGGCTGTTCTGTCTCTGACCCCACATAAGTTTATTAGGGTGCACAATATTTCGGGGAACACAATACACTCTCAACAGTTTAAGAGGGATTCTGCACCATGTCTTTCTGTACCTGACTTACGTTAGTGTAATGCTCCTAGGTCCATCATGTAACCATCCCAGGTGCATCTGTGTCAGCCTTTGTTCTGTGTGCAGTACACCCTCTTCTCACTCTGGTGCTTAGCTGCATTTAGCTATCATCACGGTATCTGAGCAATTTCCTCAGAATTTATCCTTATATAGGGACAATGTGGCCCCAAATGAAAGGACAAACAACAATATAACAAAGCCATCCATCCACTCTCTCACAGTCAGGCTCTAATTGCTTAGTTCTGACCCAGTGACTGGCCATGCTTTGTACAGACTACTTTAGCCTAACTTCCATTGGTCTCTGGTGCTGCACCCAAATTGCCAGTATGGGAGACAAATGATGTTATAAAATTCACTGCATTGAGACAGCGAGCTGCCTTCTGAAAGTCTATGACCCCATACACATGGTCCAGGAAGCAAGAGCAGCTAACTCCCCTTAACTGCTGTAAAAGAACCCCATTCCCCTCCCCAAGGTGGCTATTCACACTCTAAGAGCTGTCTTGCTGTTTCAGTCCATGGTATTATTCTTTACTAAGACATTTATGGTTAATTCAGCCTTGGCAAATACTTTTACACCAGCCTATCTTTATTTTGGGTACTCAGCCAAGTTGAAAGTGGGCAACTGAAGATGCATGGCTGGGTGGCTGGGGCAGCTCTCCAGTGAGTCTGAAGGCCTCTGGGCTGTGATGGACCACTGTTTCCTGTCAGAGTGTGAGCTAAGGAGTTCCTTTCATCCCCTCTGTAAAAGTAAGACACTACATTTGTTCTTCCTAGGAGCCCCCACTCACTGTCAGTCTGTGGTACATAGACAGTAACAGCTCACACTGTGAACATGAGCACATCTCTCTCACTTCACTCATCCTTGAATGGTGCTTGGCATTACTCTTCAGAAGGGGAGGGCCAGAGCATGTGGTTGATGGTGGTTATGACGGTGGGTTTTTTTTTTTTTTATCTCCAACCAGACTTCCTGGACTGAGGGAACTATACATAAGCAGGTTTTCACTTTCTCTAGGGCAGAGAGCTCCCTGTTCCCTCACAGGTCCTAAGTTGGGAAGTCTATAATACTGAGAGATACCCCGACTCACAGCACATCCATGTCAAGTCATCATTGATGCATAACAGGGACCAATCTGTATAAAAGAAGCTTTTGTGGGTAATTGTGAACTTCTTCTAAGTCTTATGGTGGATCCCATGTCCTCTACCTCATCCTGCTCTGCCTAGGATGTATTTTTAAAAAAAGAAAGGACCTCATTTAAGTCTGAGTTTCAGACTCTCAAAAATAAGAAAATAAGAAAAAAGTGTATCTCCCTTTGTAGATTAAATTTCCTATAGGAGGTAAGGTAGAAGGTGGGGTAAAGATAAGCATATGAAAAATCTCAAAGTTCAAAGAGAAAGACTCTACACTAAAGATGATAGAGAATAAAGAATATATAGGGAAAATAAAACAAAAACAAACAAATGAAAAACAAAACAAGAAAAACATGTCCTATGCATAAGACTCCAAAGTCTGTGGCGCTGGGATGTAAAGCAGATCACAAATACAGAGAATTGAGCTGGGACCTACACATTAGAAATGACACAATCTCATTTCATGTATTGTTATATTCACTTACGTTTTCCTTTCATCTCACTAATAAGGACTCATCAAGGATCTCTCAGTTTCATATCTATTTCCCCATCATCATTGCTAAGGGTTCTTTTCTCTTACACACTCGCTTTTGACTAAACATTATTGTGTACTCCCCCGTCATTTGTAAGTACTTACATGCAAAACAGCCATTTTGTTCCTGTGTGTCAGGCACACCTGTGGCCACAGTCTGAACAGTGTCTGTGAAGGCAGTAAAGAAAACTGAGGAGATTGTACAGTCTTTCACATGTGTTACCAAGGAAACCATATGTGTTAGCTCTGATCCTGGCTGTCTTTGTGTGTGTGTGTCTTCAGTCACCTAGGAAAGAAGTAGAAGGAACTTGACAAGATGCCTCCTGAGCAGCAGCTAAACTCTAACCAAAGATTACTATAAACACACCAATATTAGAATATTTTTGGAAAAGATATTTATTAAGCAAAAAAGTAAATTATTACACTATAGTAGAAAGGATTTAAACTCCAGAAAATCAAGTTATAACTGTATCAAGAGCACTATCTTGTGCTTTTGTGGGCTTCAAGCACCCACTTCCCTACCCTACTCTTTATTCCTACCCCACTGATGCTCGTGGGAAGCTAGCCCACTTGTACAACTTTCAAAGATAATTTGCGTCTGATTTGAGTAAGATAGGAAGACCAAGGATTGCAGTGCCCTGGGCAGAGGAGCGTGGGAGAGGAAAGGGGCTCATTTCCCAGGATCCAACTGCTTTCCTGCTGAAAAGGACTCCAGATTCACTGATAGGGACTAAATGGCTCACTAAGACAACTTGTGCTTTCCAAAAGTCATCTTATCGAAGATAATAAACTGCTCTCACTTAGAGCCAGGTGATCCCCAGAGATGTACATCCCACTCAAGGAGATTGGTGGCAATAATTAGACTGTGCTGATTATGTAGGCCTAAAAGGTATAACCTAATATTCCTCTCACTGCCCTCTCCTAGACCAAAATGATCCCTCTCATAAATCCATCAACTTTATGTACTGAGAGAAATCTCTTAACTTTTTAGAGTCGTTACAAATTATATTATTTGAGAAATATTGAAAAGAAGGAGGGTTTTTTAGCAACCTTTAGAGATGTAACCTGAGAGCTACCCGAAGACCCTATGTGTCATTTGCAAAGAAATGTATTTGATACTGTGTAGAGAGAAGCCCTTACTTCTCTTAGTGGTGCGGTAGAGCCTCTCTTTCTGTTTTTAGTAACTATAACTGTTTCATGTTTGGCCTGCTCTGAAAATCATTTCTTTATTGCTGGTGTGGACATCCCTGAGAAGAATTCCCCCAGGCAGCTAGAGCTGTGTCCCTGGCCACTAGAGAACTTTCATTGCATTGTCAGTTCCTCGTGATAGTGTGTATGCCACACTGATTCTGGCTTTGTGACATCCTACTGTTTGTGAAGTGCTAATGAATGGTTTAAGATGGATTTATTTACATCTGTAAGTGTCCAATGGGTATACAGAAAGAAGAGCCTTTGAGAAGAGAGGCTCAAAGAAATCAGCTGGAAAAGAGTTGATAACTCCAAAATTTAAAGAGAGGAAGGATTTTCTCAACAGCCTAGTATTCAATTCATAAGTATTTTTCTTAGAATAATGAGGTCTAATGGGTTAAAAATAGAAAGTATATAAGTAGGTTGAATACGGTGGTACATCTTTAACCCCAGCCCTCAGGAGGAAGAAACAGCTGGGATTTCAGGGCCAATCTGGTCTATACAGCAAGTTCCAGGGCAGTCAGAGCTATATATAAGACCCTGTCTCAACAAAAGAACAAAAGAAAGAAAGGAAGGGGAAAGAGGGAAGGAAGACAGAAAGAAAGAGAGAGAAAGAGATTGATTGGTTAATTGATTGGTTGTGATTGATTGATTGATTGAATGATTGATTGTATAAGAGCACTGAAGGTGTGAGCCAGGCAGGCCAGCATGTCTACAGTGCTGGGTACTCTCATGTGACCGAGCTATAGTGATGAATTGAGTTTGTCATAGTTCTCCTACTTTGTATTTCCAAGCAAATTATTCACTATTAACAATAACCATGCATATTTTTGAACCTCAATATTTGAGTTACTAGTACTCAAAATTCACTCCCATCAGGAAGAATAGAATAAGTCAACACCACATGAAGCGTTACCTGCCTCTTGCTCTACCTGGTATATGAGTTTCCTACCTACTGCCATAAGAAAATACTTGGAACTCAGGAGCTTATAATGACACACATTTTTCTGTCTAGACTGTCTATAGGTCAGAGGTCAAATATAGATTTCACTAGGTTAAAATTAGTGTTAGCAGACAACAAATATGATGGCATATTCCTTTAATCAATCCTAGTTGAGGAAAGAGGATCACAGGTTTAAGGCTAGCCTGGACAACAGTGAGAACTTGTCTCAAAAAGAGAAAAAAAAAAGTGTTGACAGAGACATAAACTTCCTGGAGACCTTAAGGGAGAAGAGGCTCCCTTCTCTTTTTGTCCAGCTCCTAGAAATCACCCCTGTTGTCTGGTTGTAAACTCTGCCTCTGATGTAATGACATCACCGCCCCACCTTCCCCAGGCAATCTGCGATATTCTCCTTGTAAGGTCAGGCAACGGACAGATTTAACCCCTCTGAAACTCTGATTCTTTTTTTTTTTTTTTTGCCATGTACCCTAACTTACTCATAGATTCTGTGTTACAGAGTGTGCAGATTGTAGGAGCCACTACTCTATGTCACATACCTGTAAAAGAACCTTGCTTATTCTCAACAATCAAAACAAAGTGCCTGAAAAATGATAAGATATTGAGGTAGCCAGTAATGTTAAGAAAGTGCCCTTCAATAGGAAGGTTCCTTGAAAAACAAAACAAAAGAAAGAAAAACAGCTAGAAATAGATCTTCCATTACCATAGGATCCAGCTATACCATACGGTGATCCATTATTATGAAAATATCTCTTACATGCTTAGAGGCTGGAACTTTTGTTGGATCTCAAAACCAGTTACTAATGCACCTTGAGGTCACTTAAGACTGGTATTCTACTGTGTATCCAACCTGACTGTTTAATCTGTCTTTAAGAGAGTGTACCAACCAAACTTACTTGGGTTTCCCATGTAATCAACTTTTACAACCTTAGGAAGTATGTGACTATAATCCCCTGACCCAGAGTAGGTGTGTGTGTGTGTGTGTGTGTGTGTGTGTGTGTGTGTGTGTGTGTATGTGTGTGTGTGATGGAAATAAGTGCAGGAAATAGAAAATATAGGTTAAAACCAACCTTATAAAATGAATATGCCATAAATGTTGAAGATAAAATATGGATATTGCTTGATAGTGTTTATCTGGGTCAGTTGTTATCTGGGTCAGTTGAAGCCAGTTGGGGTATGTGACTTGTTCCCTTGTTAACTCTGTTAAAGGTTTCTATAAAGCATCTCTTATTCCTTAACTATGTGATACTTTCAGTGATGTTCAACAAAAGAGAAAGTAAGCTTCTTTGTTGTAGATACACACACACACACACACACACACACACACACACACACACACACACACAAAGAGACAAGGACAGACAGCCACAAGACAGCATCCAGGATGGCACAGATTCAGACTTATACAATAGACAGGCAAGGGACAATAAAAGACCCAGGGAGAGAGAAGTAGATATTTTAAATATGGGATTGCATGAGGCTAAATTATACCAAGGGAAGTGACTTTTCATTTCTTTTCCTCAATGTTACAGTGATGTAGTTTGGGTACTCCGAGGCAATTATTAATTCATCCAAACTGATGTAATACCAGTCTTAAGTATTTACCCCAAATACGCCAAGCTAACATATCCAGGTACACTTCCACATTAATGCTTATTGCAGCACTACTCACTACAGTGAAATTATAGGACCAATCAATGTGTCTGACAAGAGATAGATGGATGCTATGTTAGATATGGTTAATATGTAATATATATGTTGTATAACTCCAACACTGGGACTACAGGTGCACACCTCAGCTTTTTATGCAATGTAGAGATCTTAACTCATCTTCATGCTTACACAGCAAGATTTGTCTCCCAAGATTCTTTTCTTCTTATCTTTCTTTTCAACTCCTTTGTTTCTTTTTAACTTTATCACAGGTTATCTATTATATGCTTAGCATAGTCACATCCAGCCCAATTTTCACTACCTCTCCTCTTATTTCCCTTTATTCCCTTGGGATAATTTCACTTCTCCTTTCATTTAATATATACACACACAAACAAATGAGAGAAAATAAGTGTTTGTCTTAATTTGATTAATATGATTATTTCCATTTGCATCTATTTTTTTCTACAAAGGACAAAGCTCCATTCTTCTTCATGACTGGAAACCATTCCAATATGTATACTATGTGATAACAAGGCCATCAATTAAAAAATATTAACTTTGAATCATTATTAATTTCAATTTAAAATCCACTGCTGTATTGAGTAATGACTAAAACATGAAAAATCCTGTATTTTATAAACACTATTAAAAGGAACTTAAGGCATGCATAAGTGCTAGCCTTTGGATGCACTGTGATGTCATGAATCTTGAGAAGATGAGAATTCTGGACAGCAAGCTGTGTTGGATCACAATTAAGGTTCAAAGCCATAATACAACAAGTTCTAGAGAATACAAGAAGGGGTCAGAGAGCAAATTCTGTGTCCTCTGATAAGCAGTCCAAGGCTTTAAATGTCAATAAAATACGACTTCAAAATATCTGTTATCTAATTGAAGTAATTGCTGCCTTTCAGTTGGAATGCGCTATTCATATCAAATATTTCAAACATTTCCTTTTCAACAGTGCCCAAGAGGAAAAAAATTTAATGAACAAAAACATTATATATCATGTTTCAAAATAACTTGTTAATTACCATCACAAAGTTCATACTTTGGTTGATTCTCCATTTGTATGGAAATCCTAAAGCTTAATAATATCACCAGAGACAATGCATCTAGGAGAATATAATTAATATAGAACACATGTTCAAGCAAACTTCAGGATAACCAAGTAACACTCTTACTAAGTTCATTCCAAATGTGTTGTTGTAGGAAGGGTTTGAAGGAACAGACTTCAAACTTGCCTATCTAGAAATAACAAAACTCTAAAACACACCCTAGACTGACAGTGATTCAAACACTGCTGTGGACCTACAAAGTCCCAGGAAGCCTGTTCACACACTTCCATCTTGAGGCAGTCTCTAATACTCTCTCTTTACTTCTACATCTCCCTGTTTTGCCCTTTTCTGATGACTTGTTTCTGTGGCTTCTCTGTTTGTATTTTGGAGTCTGCCTTTATCTTCCCATGCCATGCATTCATGCTTCTCTGGGGGATTTGTGTGTCAGGTGGTTATAGCCATCCCCAATACCCTCTTCTTCAATGGGCAAAGTTTTCATAGAGGCCTATCCAAGACTCTCTGCTGTTGGCCTGAAGTCTACTTAAGTCCTTCTTCTGTTCACTCTTCCTTTAGGTTCCTTTAAACACTTCTACATACACAATTCAAGAACTCTTGTCATCTGCTTCAAAACTAACATTTTTAAAGGATGTAAAAATGAACCTTGTAGTCTTAGAGGACAGTTCAACAATCAGGTGAACTCTATGATCATGTTTTTGGTGACTGACCGTTTTAACTCCCTGGAGGATACACGGAATCTCCATTCTCTTCTAGGTACATAGACAGATTTCATTTAAGAAATGATAGATACAGATACACTGAAGAAGTTTTCATTTAGTGTGCTTTCTGTGAGTAAAAATCATTAAACTATTTAAAATAATTTAGTTTTAATCCAGAGTAAGCAGAATTTTAAACAAGAGCCAGAACTCCATGTCTTTGTTAAGAGAAATTTCTTACTTCACAGACTGGTGTGGTCTGTGATGGTGATAATGAAGGAAGCACCTTCATGCTAACAGCAGGCCCTGGTCCAGTCAGCAGGCAGATGGACAGCACCGAAGCAGAACAAGGCCTCCCTTCTCTCACACAACACATGGAGAGATGCATAAAACGTGTAGAGATATGCAGGGCACATGTAGAGATGCAGGGCACGTGTAGAGATGCAGGGCACGTGTAGAGATGCAGGACACATGTAGAGATGCAGGACACATAGGGATGCAGGGCACATGTAGAGATATGCAGGGCACATACAGAGATGCAGGGCACGTGTAGAGATGCAGGGCACATGTAGAGATGCAGGACACATGTAGAGATATGCAGGACACATAAAAAGATGCAGGGCACGTATAGAGATGTAGGGCACATGTAGAGATATGCAGGGTACATGTAGAGATGCAGGACACATGTAGAGATGCAGGACACATATAGG
>CABHPQ010146736.1:24084-34999 GCA_902168405.1 Peromyscus aztecus
ACATGTAGAGATGCAGGACACATGTAGAGATGCAGGACACATATAGGGATGCAGGGCACATGTAGAGATGCAGGACATAGTGAGAGATGCACCTCTGCTTAACACTGTTCAGTAAAACATTTTATTTAATCACAATAGCTAAAACAAAAAAAAAACAATTAAAATCTTAAAAAAGTATTCTGGGCAACCACAAGTCCAGATGAAACTTGAGGATTCTATTATTAAGAAACGGAGGAATGAGCAAGAGAGATGGATGGCACAGTAATCAAAGAGCTCTTGCTTCTCTTGAAGAGGACCCAAGTTTGGTTCCTGGCATCCATATAGCAGCACACAACCATCTGTAGCTCTGCTTCCTCTTCTGGCATCCTCAAGCACTAGTCACATATGTGGTGCATTAACATATATGTACACAGAACACTCATACACATAAAGTAAATATTATTCACTTAAAATAATTTGTGATTACTTTTCTTAAGATATTTTAATCATTCATTTACAGAAATAATGCTAAGTTAACATTTCTACAGTCTCTTTATCAAATGTATCTATTTATTCACTTATACATCTAGCTAAGATTCATTTAGCCAAATGTGTATTCATTTATTAACCACATCATTGCATTTTGCTTTCTCTGATCCAATCCATTTCTAAGACTTGAAAAATTATAACAGCTTGGAAAGTTGCATCCCTTAAAGATAAGGGCAGTGTAAACAATGGAACTAGAAGAGGCATTATAATGTGACATGTACAGTCCATCAATAAAGCTCTGAGTGGTGTCATGAAAGCCACAGCTTTTCTGCTACTACATAATGTGCTTAGCACTGTTTGCATAAAGGCTGTTGATAATGTCAAATCAGTGCAGTGATCTAATAAGGGAAGTGCAAGAATATCTCATCAGTACCAGAATGGTTTCCTGATGAGAGTCATCATTTTACAATATTTCCCATTTTTGAGATGTGTGAAGAAATTGATTGATTGCCTTTATTACTTGTGAAACTCACATCTCTTTATTTGCAATAAATTGCGAGTAATTGGAGCCAGAGATTGAAGCTTCAGTGCTTGCCTGTTTTTCCTAAAGTCAGCAATCAAGAGTTGAATGCTCTTTCCTGCCATGTATCTGTACATATCTAGCTTGTTTCCGATAAATAAGAAGTATATTATCATGTCCAGATGCCACAGGTGCCTACCAATAAAGCATCTGTCTGGGAAGAAGAGAATGAAGACATGATACCACATATCTCCAGTCTGGTAATGACGTTCCTGCAGCCACTGAAATTGTGAACCACAAGGCAAATTTGTCTGCATTGGGAAGGTGTTGATAACTCTCTGGCAAAATTTCATCAATCAAGGAAATATCTCATTCCTCTTTGGGTTTGCCTTATAAATCCTAAAGGAAACAGAAAGCTGGGGGGCTAGTTTGTGTTTGGGTAATACGGCACTGATGTGAGTATCTAGCATAGCCAAGATGGTTAATGCTGGATGTCTAGGCATCTGTGAGTCAAGACAAAGTGTCTGACAAGCAATGTGTAAGGAACTTAAAGGTAAACAGCTTTGTAATTTGTTGCATAACTATTCCTGGCAGAATGCTTCTTTTGTGTGTTTCTGTATAAATATAGACTTGAGGTCCAAGATGATTGCCATTTGCTGTTACCTTCTCTAGCCTGCCTGAGTCCATTGCCAATATGTCTACCCTTCTCTGTGAAGCCTATGTACTAGTCCATGTGTGTCCCTCTGCTCGCCTGTGTGTGGCCCATATGGGCTGATGTGTGCCTAGGTACCTGGTGGTATCTTTCTACCTATGGGTCTCTGTGGTGGTCTTCACTTAGAGAGCATGAAGTATGTATCTTTCTTGTGTGGAAATTCTTAGAGTTCTCTTCAACCTCCTTGCCTCTGTGACCCCTCTCCTTTCTTGGTATGGAAACTTGAACTTCTTAACTAACAGTAGCTGAGGAAACCAATTGGCTTTGTTTTTACTCTTCTGGGCCTCCAGGAGAGTTATTCTGCAACGTGATAAATGAATAGGTTACTGGTTTGGAAGTCTGCGTGCACCACTTCAGAATTGTAGATGTTATTGAACCCCAAGGAAATCTGTAGAAGGGCGTCTGAGTTTTAGCCTCTAGAAATAATGACCAGACGCAGTGTTTTCAGATACAGGAGTTGGCAAACTCCTGCCACTGCAGTCTTTGTTTTGAGTGATCACGTGATCATCTGCTCTAAAGCAGTAGTAACATGCTGGATGAAGGTGAGGCCCAAGTACTCCATAAGCAAATCTTCTGGTAAATTGAAATTTTTTTTTTTTTTTGGTTTTTTGAGACAGGGTTTCTCTGTGTAGCTTTGCGCCTTTCCTGGAACTCGCTTGGGAGACCAGGCTGGCCTCGAACTCACAGAGATCCGCCTGGCTCTGCCTCCCGAGTGCTGGGATTAAAGGCGTGCGCCACCACCACCCGGCGTAAATTGAAATTTTTATTTGATAAGCCTTTGAAAGTTTCCATAGGGTATTTTATTACATAAACATACCCATCCAGACTCTTAATGCCCTTGCAGATCACATCAAATTCCTCTACCCCAATGTTTCTACATCTAAGAATTATTTTTCATAGACTGAAGCTGCATTTATGTCTCACAGAATGTGTTCCCCCTCCCCCAAGCAGCCATTTGTCCACATTTATCTTCCTCTGTTGCCCTTGGCTCAAGCTACCCCCTGGATTTTCATCGTATCCTTTAATTGATGGGTTCATTTTCTGTCAGCCTCGGAGGATAGTCAATCAATACTGACCAGAGTCAAGAGTGGCTTTCTGTTCATGATGGGAGCCGATGTGTCTCAAATGTGATGCCATCTGGAGGTGTGCTTCCTGGTTGAAGAAAAACACTTTGGATGCCTTCGTAGCTTGGAAGTAGAGAGCCATTCCGTGTTCTGCGGTGGTGCCTGTGTGGCAGGGCATTTGAAGCTGGAGCCCACAGTCCTAGGTTTGGACTGAGTTTGTCTTCTTCCTAAGGTGGTGGTTCTCAACCCATGGTCATGACCCCTTTGGCGGTGAGTAGCATATCAGATACCCTGCATATCAGACATTCGCATTATGATTCATAACAGTAGCAAAATTACCTTTACAAAGTAACACAAAAGTAATAATATGGCTGTGGTTGGGGGGTACCACAATATGAGAAATTGTATTAAAAGGTGGCAGCATTAGGAAGGTTGAGGACCACCATCCTTAGGCATGAAGTTCTTATTTGAAGGGAGTCTTGGAACCCTCCAAACCCTCTGCCTTACTTTCTCTGAGTATTGTCTCTGGACTTAACGATTGTTTTCAGTCTCTTTTAAAAATATAAAGTTGAATTTCTGATTCAGCTCTTTCTCAACCCGTCTATCATCCATCTGAATGAAGAGGGTTACAAGGTAGCCAAAGAGGTCACTGTGACTCCATAGAGATACGGAGGAAAAGCAACACCAGCAAGTCCCCTGTACTGTCCTTTCAATTACCCACTAGTCACATGCAGCATAGTATGGATGTTCCTGAAGAAAGATTGAGGCTTGGCATCGTATCAAGGACCAGAACCCCTAAAGAGGGACCAGGATGTTGTTGGTAAAGGTGCAGCCTGTGGAGACTCTAGCATATTGTAGATGCCAGAACCATGAGATAATCACCAAGCATAGCAGGACTTGTGGGGCAGAGTTTTTGTGTTTGACTGTGATGTGATGTGATGTGGTGTGGTGGTGTGTGTGTGTGTGTGTGTGTGTATGTGTGTGAATGTGTGCTAAGTGCTGCATGAGCTGTTTATATTTGCTTTGAGGACAGTGTCCCTGGTGCAAGTATGGTAGATGCAATATATCGAAATATTTTAATTTTTAAGAAATACTAACAATACTTCTGTTTTGATTAAAGTTTAGTCTGTACCTATGATGGGAATTTTCTTTAAGCTACAAAATGTAGGAACATGTGCAGAGGGAGCTGCTAAGCTGCCAGCACCAAAGGGTTAAACCTTTTATTAGCACAGTAAATGAATCTGAGCCTAGCATAGACTCAGCTGAACCTCTGCAATTACCTGGTGCACTTGGAAGAAAGAAATGGGAATGTAATCAACATAATTATATGGCCAAGCTCTGGAGGAGAGATTTAAGGGTTGATGCAGAACATGTTTGAGAAAGAATAAACATAAAATAACTTAAATTTACAAGAAAGGTAATTCTGAGAACAAGCTATTTGAAATAAGTATTGACTAAATTCCAAATGCTTCTAGAAAATAGATGTTTTCATGGGGTCATTTTGAGCATAGAAACTATAAAGTAAAGGGATGTATTCAAATGCCAAATAGGGACCTAAAGGGTGTGCCTACAATGCTGCTCTGTCAACTTGAGCAATCTTCAAGTGTGTTCTATATGTGGGGTACTACTTAATTGACATTTGAAGTCAACTCCTGAAGAAAATGTATAGTGATTGGTAATATGGATAAGGATAAATAGAAATGACTCAGGACAAAGAGGACAACAAACTGTAAGCATATTGAATTTTAATAAATTATGTACAAAAATGAATCTAAGAGAGTCATGATCTATAGTTTGAGCTTTGTGCATTGCAGCCAAGGCCTTACTTTCATTAATGGCCTCTCCTGGTCACTCATGGTACCAAGCTTCAGTTGTTTTTCATGGTCCTTCCACAGTGGAATGTCCACTGCAACTGTGGTTGTGCCTTTACCAGTAGCCTTTCCTGTCCTCTTCTAGGACTAACCCTCAACTGCTCTCCATGACCCCTTCATGCCTTCAAAACAAGTGCTGCATGGGGAACTCTTACATATTATTAAGTTCAGCTACCAGTATGAGATGCAGCCTTGGCCCCCTCTTGAGAACAGCTTCTGTGTGCTAACCCTGAGGAAATACCCTTGGACTTCTACCTCCGTGATTCTGGTTTCTTTTTAGTCACTGCTGATCTCTCAAAGCTAACCAGCATCAATTATCCACTTTAGTAGTACTCTTGTCCTGTTAATCACAGCTGCTTCTTTGGCCAAGCAGACACCACAGATTCTTAATTTGATTCCTAAGTCAAGTTTCTCCATGAATTACCCTGATAGAGTCTTTGAGGGACTCTCAAACGTCTTTGTGAACTTCACAAGTCAGGCCTTCATTATCAACATTTCTCTTGGCATTCTTATCTTCCAAGTTTCACAGAATAGCCCATTAATCTCTGAATATTCAAATGCCTTTTCATCATAAAGTCCTTCCACAATCCTCCCCAAAACAGCATGGTGAGGTCTGTTAGAGTACTGTCCCATGGACCTGATACCAATTTCTGTTCTAGTTTGCTTTCTATTGCTGTGAGGAAAACACCATGACAAAAAGCTACTTAGGGAAGAAAAGGTTTATTGCCAACATGTCTGGATTACTGTCTATCACTGGGGGTAGCCAAAGCAGGTACACAAGGTAGGAACCCAGAAGCAGGAACTGAAGTAGAAGCCATGAGAAAACATTGCTTTCAGCCTCGCTCCTCTACCTTACCTCCTATATAATCCAGAGTCACCTGCCATCTAGAAATTACATTCTTTTGACTTCTGCTTTTGCAATGTTCCTTGAGCTTTGGTCATGGTGGGGCTGATATAGATACCCAATTTAGAGCTGAACACTCAGTCACTTCTTCTTCTTGTTATTTTGACAAATTATGCCTCTCTCTATTGACTGCCCTCCACAGCAAAAACAAAGCAAAACAAACACAACAACAACAAAGCCAAGCTTCGATGACCAAGATTGAGAATAGTCCATATCTATGGATGTACATAAATATTTAGAAGGCAATTTGACAAAAAAAAATTATCAAAATAACAATAGCAGACTCCATCAGAAAACCTCACAGCTATGGGCTTGTGACTGAGATTACAGTGCCAGGCACGGAATTCCCTTCTGTGATGCAAGCTCAAATCCAATCACCAAGTAGTTAACTACCCCATAATAGTCATGCTACTATTGTACCACTACTGGTAGGCACACCTTGCCTGGGCACTTAGTATCAAAGTCTGTAGGGTCCAGTGCTGAATAAGAACACAAATATCTGTTCTCCCACAGCAGCCTGTATCCACCTTCTAGTGTTATGAAAACTAGACAGCAGGGAGGAAGTTTCTTAGCTAATGTCTCTCTATTCTGCAGCCAAGGTGTGATGCGTCATCAGGAATAAGACTACCCATCTAATTTTGGTGGGTAAACATGAGGATGGCCATAGCTTATGTTTTTTTCAAGGGAAGGATCTCAGGCCTTCCTGACCAGTGGTACTGAGGGAGGTATCTTGTGTCTTGTACTGTAATTTTCATTTAATATCTCATATATTCTTGGAACAACACTATGCACTCATGCAGGGTAATTACCTTCAAACTCTTTTAAACGTTGTATTCATTACTTTATCATTGTTGCAATAAAGTATCACAAAGAAAAGCAAGTTATGAAAGAGGTTTATTTTGGTGTATGGTTTTTAGACGGAGAGTCCATAGTGGTAAGGATGACATGGCAACAGGCTTCCAAAGCAGAAAGCTGACTGATCACATGTCATCAGCACATCAGGAAACAGAGAGAGAGATCTGAAAGTGGGGTGAGGCTGTGAACGTTCAGAAACCCCCTTCCCCCGGTGACACTTCCTCCAGCAAGACTGCACCTCTTAAAGGCTTCACAGTTGTCCCAAACAGCACCATCAGCTGTGGACCAAATGTTCAAATATCTGAGTCTGTGGGGGACATTTTTCATTCAAGCCACCACAGCTGTAATTTGCAGTTAGCTTACTGATGAGTAGGTTTCCATAAGACGCTTTTCATACATCTGAGCTTTAGTCAACCCACTTGCTACCTTCTTCTCTCTCCCAGTCCCTTGTCCCAGTCCCTACTTCATCCCTTAACCCTCAGTTAACCTTTCTTCTTTCTTTTCTCATGTGTTCTACCTTCTACCATCTTTAAACTTACTTTCTTTTTTTAAAAGTTGTGTTGTGAGATAATGCTGGATGAACCAAGAAAATCTAGCTTGGGTCATGAATAGCCCTTCCCTACTGGTGGCAGGAGCTGGGCAGACTAGGAAAGTATGCACTGTATAGTTTGCTATGCATAAGATCATGCCCTAAGCAGTGACAATTGTGTCTTTCCTGTTTAGAAGTCTACTATTTCTTTTCTCTTGTCTAATTGCTCTAAGACTCCCGATATCATGTTCAGTAGAAGGCAAGTGCATACTTCTTTTCTGTCTTCCAGGGAAGGCTTTCAGCTTTCACCACTGACTATAACATACAATGAACTTAATATTTATGACTTTTATTCCATTGAAAAACTTTACTCCTATGTCTCAATTGTTCTATGATCATACCATCTTGAATATATCCAATATCATATATATATATATATAAATATATACATACATACATATATATGTGTGTGTGTGTATAATTTGCTGAGAATTTTATCACAGTGGTATATTGAATATTGTCAAATAATTTTTCTGTATCAATTGAGATGATCATATAGCTTTTGTCTTACAAATTTCTA
Organism: Peromyscus aztecus; assembly: GCA_902168405.1. Taxonomy (NCBI): domain Eukaryota; kingdom Metazoa; phylum Chordata; class Mammalia; order Rodentia; family Cricetidae; genus Peromyscus; species Peromyscus aztecus. The sequence goes on from CABHPQ010146736.1 coordinate 31,588, forward strand.
ATGTAATGTACCATATTAATTGATTTACATATTTTGACCCATCCTTGTATCCTAGGAATAAATCCAATTTGATCATGATGGATAACTCTTTTAATGTGTTGGTGATTCAGTTTGATAGTATTTTGTTGGCATTTTTATAAGTATTTTCATCATGAATGTTGACCCTAAACTTTATTTTCTTGTATTATTCTTCTCTGGATCTGACATCAAGGTAGTATTGATTTTGCCAAAGTAGTCTGGAAATATTCATTCAACATTTTTTAGAGGAATTGAAAGTGGGTGATGTTTGTTTTTTAAATATTTGGTAGAATATTTGGTAGATACCATTAGGTCCAAGGACTTTCTTTTAGTAGGAAATGTTTTATTACAGACTTAATCTTCTTAGCTTTTGTTTTGTTTGTTCAGAGTTCTATTTCTTCACTATTCTGTCTTTGTACAATTTGTCTAGAAATTTATTTTTTCTAGGTTATCCACTTTATTCACAGTAGTCTCTTTTAGTTACGTATAGGCAAGTCAATGAAACACAGACATCTTTTGATTTAAGTTGAAGTAAAACCTTCTGTAGGCACAGGCCCACTGAAGATATTTTATTTTCAAATGTGTATAATAGGCTCTTGGATCCTGTGAACATCCATTTACAACACAAGTTATACTTTGCTGAAATCATCAGTTCTCCTGATGTCGTCCTCTTAAAGGCCCCTGAAGATAGGGACTACATCTTGTTTATCTCTGTTTACTGTGATGCATCCTTAGTGAGTGGAAGGTCACTATGGTCAGTATGGTGCTGGCAACAAGAATTATGGTGCAATTACCAAAGGAAAGAGAAGTGTTCATATAGCTTTGCTCAGTGGAGGGTCTGGTTCAATTATTTTAAGGCAGGTTAAAATGTTCTGTAGCTGGAGAGCTTTTCTCTCCGGCTCCCACCAAGTCCTGCCAGTCCCGGAGCCCACTTATAAAATAAACACACAGATGCTTACATTATTTAAACTGTTTGGCCATTAGCTCAGGCCTATCATTGTCTAGCTCTTACTCTTATATTTAGCCCATTTCTATTAATCTATACTTTGCCACGTGGCTCATGGCTTACCGGTACCTTACATCTTGCTTGTCCTGGCAGAGGCTCCAGGCAGTCCCTCCTCAGCCTTCCTGTTCCCTCAATTCTCCTCTCTGTTAGTCCCGCCTATACTTCCTATCTGGCTACTGGCCAATCAGTGTTTATTTATACAAAGCGATATCCACAGCAATGTTCCTTTCTGGTAGCACTTGTTTGCTTACATTGACACTTAACTGAATTGCATATTGAATAAACACATTTATCAATGAATGAATGAATGGCAGGAATTAGGATCTATAGAGGAAGCTTCATATTTCTCCAGGTGTACCAACCAGCTTCTTATCACACTCTGCATGAATTAAGATTATATAAGACAAAAGATACTCCTGAGGAAAGGTCCAATTCTAAATCCTTTATAATCCAAACCGGAAGGTGTGTATCCATTCATGAGATGTAGAATAAAGTAATTCTAATAATAACATTGGTGCCTCAGTTGTATGCCTAATTTTCAATATCTTTCATATATAGTCGTGAGTGACAAGTTGATGCCGTCTTATATTGCAGCAATAAAAGAAAATAGAGTTTGTTTAGCAATAAAACAATTTTTGGCAAGAGCCCGATTGCTCTCAGTTTTTATGCTTACTGTCTGTCTCCTCGACACAAATTTATCAAAGCTGACAATTTGAAGACTTTTTTTTTCATTCACTGGAGTTAAATGTATCCATTTTTATTTTCCCAAGGGGCTTGGGAAGATAATCGTGCCCTTATTTTGGAACAGAAAATCACTTACACGAAGAAGAAATACCTTACAAGCAAGCGTGTCATTACAGGCTCTGTGCAGTACTGCTGCTACCCGGAAGGACCGCTTGTCTGTGCACATAACCCCTCTTCTGCTTGGGAAAATGAAGGAACTGCAAACAGCTCTGGGGTTTATAAATGTAAAGCATAGGCACATTTGTAGGAGTGCAGTGTTCAGTTTCGATGACAAAAAAAAAAAGTGGGGTAGGACCCTTTAAAGTCAAAGATACACATTCCTTGAAACACATAAAGCATGGTTACTTTAAAATATATGCACAGTAATGTCTGAAATACAAAATTAAAATAAATATAACAATGCTTCAGGAAGAAAAGAATCTACTAAAAATGAATGGTGGGGCATGTGAAGCTGGCCAAATCCTCCCCACAAAGTACATGGTTTCCACATTCACTTTCCCAATCTAATTAGCAAACAATCAATGAAACCATTGATGTTTGAAATGGATCAGAACATTGACCAATTTTAGGAACTATACAATTAGCTGCCATTCCCATTAAAAATGGCAGATGAGAAAGAACACGATTTTCATTCATTTGGTTTATTACTGAATCCTCATTGTTTTGTGAAGCTTCACAGACTCTCATTCAATATTTGGTAGTGTTTGGAGAGAAAATGTATGGAGGTTAAGAGAAAAAAAAATCAAACCAATCATTGTGACCAACCAGAAACAGCCTGCTTAAGCTATCCAAAAGTGTCAGAATATAACAGGACATTCTGAACACATAATATCTGCACAGTAATAATTTTTATATTGTATACCATTGTAAAAATTGTGCAGTTCCTAAAAGAGCAGTATGAAAGAATTTTATCAGGGTGCTGCTGTGGGAATGTTCTGTATGGCAAATGTGTTGCTAATAAAACACTAATTGGCCAGTGGCTAGGCAGGAAGTATAGGCGGGACTAACAGAGAGAATAAAAAGAACAGGAAGGCAGAGGGAGTCTCTGCCAGCCGCCCCTCCAGGACAAGAAGCATGTAAAGATGCCGGTAAGCCACGAGCCATGTGGCAAGGTATAGATTTGTAGAAATGGATTATTATAAGATATAAGAACAGTTAGCAAGAAGCCTGCCACGGCCATACAGTTTGTAAGCAATATAAGTCTGTGTGTTTACTTGGTTGGGTCTGAGCGGCTGTGGGACTGGCAGGTGAAAGAGATTTGTCCTGACTGTGGGCCAGGCAGGAAAACTCTAGCTACAGGGTGCATTGCAGAAGATTAAGCCAAATTGTTTGGAACAAATGTACTTATTCAGCAGCTTGGCATATGGTTGAATCTGTAAAGACCGAGTTCAGATCCTGGGTACCTATGTAAAATCCAGACACGGCAGCACACACTGGTAATATAAACCCTGGGCAGTGGAAGCAGGAGGGCCCCATGGGCTTGCTGGCCAGTCAGTCTAGCTAGTCAGGGAGCTCCAGGTTCAATGAAAAAGAAGTGAAGAGCAATTGGGGAAGACATTTAATGTCCACTGCATGCACACCCCAGACACACAAATCTATCTATCTATCTATCTATCTATCTATCTATCTATCTATCTATCTATC